>OX639997.1:18685896-18815525 GCA_951828415.1 Anomoia purmunda | reverse complement strand
ATCACATTTTCACCTTAATTGTGTTTTTACTTCTCCAACTTTTCCAGCGTCAATTTATAATTACCAAGCATCAGAAGATGGGGCGCTATCGCAAAATGTCCAAAAGCTTGATGTCATATATTTTTGGTTTTAATTGGATGTATACCTTCCTTTGAAAGGAAATAATTATATGTCTATAGTGACACTCTAATCTGATATGAATCCATTTTGTAGATACCCAATTCATGTTATCAATTCAGATCATTGAAAATTTTTCGTCCATCTTTTCTACTCCACAGTTGGGACATCTCTGGAAGATTTCGAAAATTCGAAAGCACATTGCGACGCCCATCGTTCATAGTACACATATGTACACACTCTCGTCACGTGAACAAACAACCAGGCGCTTATTAAGGTGCAGTCTTCACAAATCTGTGCAGATGTCTGAAGAAGAGCAGGATGGTGTTGCAAACGCACTCAATGTCCTAGAAGACAGTCATGTCAGCGGGGAGTTACAGCACATCAGCATCAGACCACCAGCATTTTGTAAGCAAAGGTCCGAATTACACTTCATCCAAATGGAATCGAACTTTGCGATTTCACATGTAAGAAGCGACGACACCAAGTATCATTACGTTATCAGTTCGGCAGACGCAGAAGAAATAATGAAAATTGCTGGCATCGTAAGCAAAAGCACTAATCTCCGAATATGCAGACTCAGATTAAAATAAGTGAAAAATACTGGAAAATACTTGTCAGACTGGTAGATCACGAGCAATTCTCGATCGTAGGTGCTTCGCCGTTTTTGTGTTTCGGAGATGCGAATTTAATACATCGTCATTTAGTTCTTGGATTGCTGTACCAACACAATAACTAGCTAGCGTCGACGAGGCATTTGGCGATTGGTGTAGAAGTAATGCTGCGTTTTCCAAATCGCGCTTCCTTAATACAATCCCATCTTTCGTCACATTGTAGCCGAAGAAAACTACTTCAAGTTTTGCAAAGTGGCATTTCGAGACACTGATTTTAAGATTGCTATCGCACAGCTGTTGTGCAAATGACTCTCATGACGAAGCTGAGGCAATGCATATGTAACCTATATAAACGACAACGTACTTCAAGTCCTGAAGGACATTGCGTTAAACTCAAATAAGTCGAAAGGTGTTATTATAGCTGTCCTTTCACGATCCTCTTCTGCAATCGGGATCAGGGATACGCGCACTCTAAATCTACTATAGTGAATATAGGCTTAACGCATAATTGTTGCGAAAAATCTTAAACGTGGTATCGGAAATCGATGAGGTTGGGCTGTTGCGTTAAGCTGACGATAGTCGCCTCATGGTGCCTCGTTCCTTTCAGAGAACCATATAAAGCGGATTTGCCCATTGACTGCTACTAGAATTACAGATATTTTTCTTCAGTATACAGTCGAGTTTTTTTCGCAATTTCATGCTTCTCAGAGTTTAGTTTCCGTGCCTTAGAAAAAACAGTAAGATCTGTCTTGACGATATGATATCTAACTTTCATATTTTGAGAGACATTCGACATTTTGAAAGGTTTCGTCAAATCTTTGCAATCGTCAAATATGCGCTTGATTGAATCAGACAATTTGTTCACACGGAGTTGTGCAGACAAGAGCGCTCACCTCCAATTTCGTTGTATGTATATATTGCGTTGTTCGAATGCCGATTCCCAAAAAGACGAGCATTCTTTTGGCAGGCGAACATTCTTATAAAAACCTAGAATTTACACGTTTTGATTAATAATTAGTACCATAACTTGTGTGGTATTTATTGGTAGTGGGACACTACAGTCGCGTAGCTCTCAAACCAGAACCTAAAGTGGAGCCTTTCTTGTGTCGAAACCATCTTCAGAGGCGAGCAGATTAATTTTGAACAACTAGCTCATGAACCGTTAAACGGTATGGAACTCCAACAGCTGTTGTGAAAAACTTTACTTCAGCTAAAACAAATAAAAATACCAGAACGAACGTTCCTTAACATTCCTCAGGGATCTCCAAAAAAACCACGACACTTTTTCGTTGCAGTTGGTAAAAACGAATTATCTTACTAATGCTCCTATTTATAGAGCCCTAAAATAATTTAACTCGCTATCAGATTCTTCGAATTTGGATTTCTCATACACATAATATCATTTTGTATTATTTATTTAATGAATTGTTAATTAGTTTGTGTTTTTATTTATTTTTGTCACTACTGTGTAAGAAGTGTTTTCATCTCAATTTAAAGATTATAAATGAATCAATCTCACACCATTCTATACAGTTTCAATTCTATTTTGAAAAGAAAATTTAGGAAATTTCGGTTTTAGTCTCCCTAAGCTGGGCGCCTATGCCCATAGCAGAGCCGTAGCTCGCCAGTTTATCCACTGTCTCATATTCTTAAATGTCGCTATACCCACGACCCATGGTGGAAAGAATACAGAAGGTGGTACCGCTAGCGCTCTCTTAGAAATTTTGACAGAATTTCTACGTATGTATACTCGCAATCGTGCGTATTCTTTCCAACGTGTTTAACAGAGTTAGTGTGTATTCTTTCTAACATGCATACCAACGTGTTTTCTCTCATTTCTCTCCACCGGTAAATCTGGTGTGATGTCATAGCCAAGTTACTCTCCGAATTTTAGATCAATCAACGGAATCTTGTATTCTATCATTCATGTCCAGGGCCCATATAAAGATAATCGCATATTGATTAGAATTCGAGGTCAACTCTCCGCTACACTCACCCCCTAGTTGTTTTTGTTTTCGTTACAATCATTGTAGTAGCATGTAGTTTGTTTAACTTTATGTCTCAATAAATCACTGAATGTTGTTTCGCTGATCCCGTAGAGCTACACAAACAATCAATTAAATTCTCAAAATGATTGCTAATCAAACTCTACATGAAGTAACAAATAATAACAGCAGCTTATATACGTCAATTGAATTTTCACAGTCATACATCAAAAAATTTCAACAAATTCCGAGAAAAATGCAAGTAAAAATTAAAAAAAAAAATTGAATTAATTGAACGAACAAGCAGGAGAGCTGCGCATGACAACGTCTGCGAACTGTAACGGACATGGAAACACGACTGCCAATTAATAAAGGAAAAAACAAGAAAAAAAAGAAAAAAATTGTATGCCAAGTGAACAAACTAGAAAACGGCCAGCGAAAGAAAACAACAAAAAAAAAAACAATGAGATCAAATGTCTATCGAATTATGCGACATGACGGCCACACCCAACAAGTCACTTGGGTACCATCACTCGCTGGCGGACAACAACAAGCTAGTACCTACCAGTCAGTATCAGCAAATAACGAACTTAAAAGCAGTTGTTGTATCTCAGTGTCCGGATGCGTGTGACTAATGCCATTCAAGAGCGAACTACATAACTACTTATTATTCCTGGAATGATTTAATGGCAGGTATGAATGGTCTGTATTTTCAAGACATCTACATGGAAAATCGATTTGCCATGAGTGGAAAATTACGTAACTTTTGTTCATCTAGTACATATGTATAACAGTAAAGTGCATGCGAACAAGACAATTATTTTACCTACATATAATGACGGAGTGGACACATACTTTTGATATGCATACATATATACTTGTAGTATGTGGCCATAATTATGAAAGTGGTCTAAGTCAAAATAAAAAAAATTAAATTTTTTATCACTTATATCAAACCATAATATTTTACGCTAACTTAATAACTTGACATTTGCCAGGTTTACGGCGCCTAAAATTATGCGGGCAAAACGGGTTTCAGGCCACTAGTGATATCAACAGTCGTTGTAGTTGTTATGTCCTACTAAGTATGCGAAATAAACGTTAGATCCTGCGATATAGTTTTAGGCGCAGTAAACCTGACAACTGTCAAGTTGATAAGTGATAAGTCTTGTCAGGCCATCCGCATGAGGTGGATATTTTATTTAAAGCAGTTTTGATATAGTTTAAAATTAACTTTTAGTTAGGTTTTGTAATTTCAACGTTATAAGGGATATATTTAGTGTTAATTATGAAAGTGATCTAAGTAAGAAGTTTAAAGAAATTATTTGAATGTAAGTTAGAAATGGCGCGTGGTCCTCTTTGCTCAGGCATTAAATAATAATAGATATTGAAACTGTAGACCACAAATTTTTGGTATCAGGTCAGTACTTTCTACCGAATGGCTGTGATTTTGGTTTGATGGAAATGAAAATAAAAATAAAAAAAAATCAAGTATACAACCCTGAGTATTATTACGAATTGATGGAAAAGTCTAGAAGAAGAAATACAATTTCAATGAAAACGAATATCGCAGACGGATTTTATTTTAATAAAATCACTAGAAGAATCAATACCACTAAATGTAAAAAATACCGCGGGCGATTTTGTCTCTTGGCTGGAAATTCAATGGAGGAGATTCTTGAAAAATAAACCTTATAAAATTTCGTATAAAGCTTTTTTGGTTCATTCTAAATTCCACGTTTGTTATGTGTTTACTAACTTACATCCGCCCAGTTTTTCAGAAACATTTTAAAAGTCTTAAAACATCGAAATGGTAACAATGAATCGATTTAAAAAAAAATAATTTAAACATTTTCAAGAATAATTTTCTTACAGTTATTGTTTCAAATAAAAACACATAGTTCTTTATTGCTTCAAATCATTTATAGGACATTCAGTTAATTTTGAAAATGAACTAAGTCAGTGAAATTCAGACAAAATTCCACATTCATCATAAATTTCCATTAATCAAGGCTAATGAAATTATAAATTAATGTTAAAATATTTTTTAATTCGTTCAAATGTAATTCATTAAATTTCTCAACACAACGCCTGCCCCACACAATAAAGCAGTTACTGGTTCTTGGATTTAGGTCTTTTTTTTTAAATAAGCATTGCTAGCATAAAAATATTCAATTTTAAAGTATTATATATTTTTCCCAACAATGCATCTATCTTCCATTTATCTTCTTATACAAAAATCTGTGTCACGGCATTTGTGGTCGAACTTTTTCGAATTAACTCAGACGATTTTTATGAAATTTTGTATGTATATTAAGTTTGTAGATATGAGACTGGGTCGTAAAATATATTTTATCCTTGAGAGAGTGTTGCCATCTGTTATAAAAATCAAATTTAATTCAATTATACACAAGATTTACGAAAATCGAACTATAAGTATTAAACGATTTCTCTCGGAAAGAAGGTGAATAGGCAACTTTTATGAGGGCTGCCACCTGTTTGAAACATCAGATTTTATGAAATTGTAAACAAGCATATAAAATTATAAAATATGTGTATCACTCTCTTCAATTCTCTTAGTTTTGCTAAGGAGAAGGCTTATAACATGTTGAGGGTTGCCCCTGCCCGAAAAGTTGGATTAAATAAAGTTGTACACAAGTTTTCTGAAATAGGGAAGTATGGGTGTCAGATAATTCGTTTAGCTAGGAAAAAGGGTGTAAGCTTATTTTAAAGAGGGCTGCCACCTTTTTTTTTAAGACAAATTCATTTCAATTATACACAATGAAATAAATTATTAAAAACTGTTCGGGCAAGGCGCATACCTAAATTTTTGAGAATGTATGTAATTTTGAGTGAATGAATTTTCGTGGGATTTTCGAGGGTATATTTCTATCAAAATATTACATGAGGAAAAAATTTGATTAGAAATATGTTAGTGGTTATTTTAATTTTTTTTTAATAATTCTGCTATATAATTGACAAGCTTAAATGCTAAGACCTCCTAATTCGCATATCTTTCAATTCGTCTTCAGAAAGAGAGAAAAGAGCTTTCAAGATAGTTACCAGAATTTGCCTTTCGAGATGCTAGACTTACTTACTTACTTACTTAATTGGCGCTATAACCGCTTAAGCGATTTCGGCAAAACTTCTCCTACAATTTGTGGTGTGCGTCTTGATGTAACACAAATTGTGGGAGCCTACAGTTTTACGCCGAATCCGAACGGCGAATGTTTTTGTGAGAAGTTTTTTTCATGGCAGAAATTCACTCGGAAGTTTGTCGTTGCCTGCCGAGGGGCGACCGCTATTAGAAAAAACGTTTTCTGTAATTTTTTCGATGTTAGTTGCTCCGAGCTAGTTTAGAACCTGGGACCCACCGAATGAAGCGCGCACATGCTACGCACTCGGCTACGGCAGCCGCTCGAGATGCTAGCACTACACTGTGAATGAACTACAACATAGCTAAAAACAAACTAATAGCAAGCTTCACAGAGAAAGAAATAAAGACAAAAACAAAACTCATAAGGAACATTTTTGGTCCAAGAGCCGATTAACAGTTAGATTTTCCGACTTTTATTTCTGCACTTTAATATCGTTTTTCATTGTTTCTCTGTGTTCTCAAGGAGCGGAACAAATTAAAATAAATATCCGTCTACACAATTTTTCAATTCTTTATTTTTTCGATAAAAACTAATCGTTATTTTTGGATTTATAATGTTTCGATCAATATTGATCGATATTTTGTGACATTTTATTTCGATCGTAAAACATATTATTCTCATCGTCGATAAATTTGTTTGTGTGTATTATGGACGAAAAACTGTAAATTCCAAAAATAACGATTATTTTTTTAACGGAAAAATACAAGTAAAAAAATGGCAATCAAATATTATCGGAAAAATTAAATTCCAAAAATAACGATTATTTTTCATCGAAAACAAAAAATCACAAAACAACGATGATTTAAAGCTAAATATTTTCTTAAACGGATAAGGTCAGATCTGTATGGCATAAGAATTAAAACGATATATTCGAGCTTTGCTTTGAACAAATTCTAGCGAATAAATTTTTGGTGAAAAAAAATCAAAATAACGATTATTCGAAATAGATGACTAAATAAAAAAAAATTGTTATCGATTTATTCTCGTCCAAAATACACAGTGACCTAATTAGGGTAGACAGATAGAATTCGTCGTTTGGTTTGAAAGTGGAAAGTGGAAGTGGAAGCAGGATAACAGATGAAACAACAAACCAAACTGTTAATAATAGCATTGTCAGGTCTAGCCGAGCTGTGACTCTTTAATCGCTGTCACTTTCATATAAAGTACATACTCAAACGTTTGCACAAATTGGCGATCGCATGCTTCTAAATTCTAAAATCTGTATTTCGAAGTGCATATATATTGATATTAATGATTCTGCGACACATCATTAACTGCAAACAATTGCTTACACAATATACACGCATACACACACATGTACGCACGTGCGCGCACGTAATTACACTCATGTGGTACTTCTTTCATTCAACACAAGAAACCCTTAGGTAATTGAAGGCCATTGCCTTCGTCCTTGACTTAATTTGAAGAGGCAAATACTCTCTCACAGCTGCTAATCAAACTACTTGCAACTTTCGCATTTGTATTCATAACATTCTGAGAGTTCTATCATAATCACACAATAAATGTGAATATGCCTGTCTGATAGACTCGCATCATGCACATCAGAAATGCCAGTGAAATTGCTTTGAGTGCAACTTTGCGTATACGTAACATTTTCACTTTCTTTGTTGCTGTGCTAGCGCGTTTTTTCCTCTACTTATATTACTTCTTACTTTTCTTTTTCTTTTTCAGTTTTTTTTTTTTATCCTTTTTCTTCGCTTTATGCGCACAATAATTTGAATTTTTATAACTCAATCAATAGCAACAGCAATGCAGTAACTAAACACATGTGATTTTTCTTCAGGCATCACGCGAACCACATCCCCATTTTGTTATGTCGGTTTATTAAGCAACAAAATTGCGATTATGTATAAATTTTCTGTGTGATTGAACATTCATTGTATCTGCTGATGGAAGAATCTTGTCCGTCCGCGAAATGATTTAACAATCATAATCCATTTATTTACTGGCTTACGCCGGTATTCTGTAATTCAGGTCACAAAATTTGTGACTATAAATTATTGCCGCCTTTTAAGATTGGAGACGATTTGGGTATTCATTAAAACAAAGTCACATAAAGTTCACCAAACTTGTGTGGTGAAAACACATAGAGACAGTCAGGTGTAGTATGTCCCAGTTGGGGATGATAAAATAACTCTACGAATATTCATTAATCTATTATATATGAAAATAAAAATCGTTCATTAAAAATATGAAGAATATGAAAACTATGAAGAACTCATAAAAAAACGTTTACGAATTTGGATTAAATGCGTTTTATCCAGCGACCGTAGCGGTCATAATTTTTATAAAAGAATCATCACGATTTAATCGGGCCTTTGTGATTTTGATCTTTTTGATAAAAAATAAACGCTATTCTTTGATTTGTATCCATTTTTTCGATCAAGCTTAATCGTTTATTTTAAATTTTTATTTTTTCGTTCGAGTTTGATCGCACCTTTTAGTTTTTATTTTTTTGAAAAAAAAAAAAAATAATCGTTTATGATTTTCCTTTTTTCGATCATATTTGATTCCAATTTTTGTATTTAAAATTTTTCGATAAATATTGGTCAATATTTTGTGAAATGTTTTCCGATTATAAAGCATATTATTGTTATCGCCGCCCAATTCGTTTGGATAGGGTTTGTAAGCAAGTTATAAAAATTTATCAATATCTCAGACTTTTTACTTTGAATTTTCAGAAAACTTTTGGGTATATAAGTTTGTAGAGCATTTAATTTTAATGCAATAATATGCATTTCTTAAAATTCTGTATGGCTTTTGTTTTTTAATTTTTTAAAATTTAATCTAATATTCATACATTCTATATACATTTTTATATATAATGTATGGATTTTATATAAATTTCTGCCTTTTTTTATATTTATAAAAACTGGATGCGTTGATGAAAATAGTTTCCAAGAATTAAGTAGAAAATTAAAAAATCACTGAGAATTTTTATCCTATTGATATTTTTATACCATAATACTAAATCGAAGGTTTGTTCCAAATTTATTGAGATTTTATTCATTTTAAAAAAATTTTTAAATTTTGATTAATATAAATGCAATATGTAAATTATATTTTTATAAAAAATAGTAGGAAAAATGATTATGAAAAATTTTGCTTATTTAATTATATTTATATTTGTATTAATATTATTAATATTAATGTCCCCAAATCAGATGTTCAGGATTGGGTTGGAGAAGGGAATGAGTTGTTAAATATTTTGGGAAAATTGGCGTGGCACCGCCCAGTTTAGAGTAAATATACCTCTACCAAATTTTGTATACACTTCCTCCTTAATGAATGCTTGAATTTGTTTTGATATTGAAAAAAATTGCCAACGCCGTTAACAAAAAAAAACCTATCAAAAACTCTTTGGTACATTAAAAGTAGGATAATTAATTTTGGTTTATATTTAAAGATCTGAAAGTCGTTTATGTATTCAAAAGAAAGAGTAGTATTTTAATTGGTTTTACAACCTACAACAAGTACAGTTCATTTTAAATAAAAACTTGTGCAGGGTATTTAAAATTCGGTTGTTCTTTACTTGTTTTTTTTTTGTTGTTTGTTTTCTATATCTATTTTCTGACATATTTAATGACATTGACAGCCATTTGAGTGTCATAACCCAAGAGATTTGTGGGTTAAAAATTTCACTTTTAATTTTTTTTATAATATGTATCATATTTTCTTTCTGCACAATTAAAATATTGGATCATATAAAGAGCTTAACGGCTTTTGGGAATATTTTGTAATTTTTATTGAAATAATATTTACCAATACTACTTACATAATAGATAATATAATATATATATATATATATATATATGTATCATATATATCATTCATAAAAATTTAATATCAAACAAAGAAGTTATAGGGAAACCCCAGCAACAGAATGCAAACAAATTTTTTTTTCGTTTTTGAAATCCTAACAAGGTAAGTTTTCAAACGCGAAGGAAATAATTTAGACTTTTTTAACTCAATACATCGTGGTACGGTCTAATATACATATTAGAGATTAGATTTCGGTTAGGTTCTGAATTCTGTCCTATCGTGTTTATGTTTCATAGTCGAAAAACTCGGCAAACTGGTTTTTGCGAATACATGATTATCCAATTTTGTAGCTTCGCGAGACTTTTCCAATATCAGGACTATACAATGTATGATTACAACTATACCACCAAATTTCATTTATTTTTTTTTAAGTCATCAAATCTGGTCGACTTTTAATTATCTGATTCATTCAAACTGAGAAGTTGTGTACCGTAGAGAATCCAATTGAACGTTTTGCCACACTTTATTACATTACCTCTTTTGCCATCTACCCATACTTTGAAGTCGTTTACGGAGGGACAACGGTTCTTGCAAGTAAGATCAGATTTGTTAGATACCTATTCTCACAATCAATTCAATTTCCATCGTTCGTAATGATTCGCTTCAAAAATGGTTCAAATTTGTTGCGTTTCTCTGATGGCAATTCGGTAAATCAAAATTCTTTGCGTTACCTAATATGGCCCCCAAACATCGAGCTCTTTTATTAGATTATACATACAAAGTTCCTATTTGGTTGTTGCTAAAAGTTGTCTCCGCTAACTCCTGATAACACTTGGATGCCAATCTAGCTCAGCCAGTTGGGAAATTGTTTATTTGACTACTTAGCGACAGTAGCTTTCAAAATGGATACACAGAAGGTGACAGCAAGATAACCAAGGCGAATTCCTAGTGTATTTTGTTCGTGTAATTTTGCTAGTGAAATGTCAAAATCTGAATTCGCTCAGTATTGCTCATATATTTTGTTTGTGTAAACAAAACAACGCAGTAAATTGAGAAAGAAGAACAAACATTTCGCTCATGGGCGTTGAATGAATAACAACAAAAATGTACTCTAATAAATAATACACACAATGGCAATGAATATCAGTGAGAATTACAAAAAACCCACAAAGTTTTTACTTTCAGTCCAGCAAGCGAATTCAATCAACTGCTTGCTCAACACATCCTTATCTGATTTCGCCTTGCTATCACCTTATATGAATTCGTCTTGGTGGATTTTGTCAAAGCATGTAGATTGCACAGAAGTTTCATGGTGTTTCGTGTCCCGTGGCAAGATTTTTCATGCAATTCACCACACACAGAAACCAATTGCATTTTATCAGATTCTAATGCCAATCAGCAAAAGTCAAATTAGTGCTGGTATGGTGAATTGGGAGTGATTTTCTGTTAGAGGAACGGTGGCATGGGATGCAACTTCATTGTAATCTACGCTCTTTGCTTTTGTCTTGAAATTTCAGAATGAACCCGAACATTTTTCCGTAAGTTTTTGCAGCGTTTACCACACAAATTTAATCAGCTGCTTGATCAACTTCACTTTATGCGAATTCGCCTTGGCCGCGTTCTTGTTTTTTTTTTTCTGTATAGCGAAGAATCACCACATGGTGTATTTTTTCAAATATTTCACTCGTTTGTAAATGAAAATAACAGAAAATCTCGTCCGATTTCACCATACCAGAACTAATTTGATTTTTGCTCACATCCAATTGGTGTCTGGTGTGGTGAAATCGGTTCATCGGTTCGAGTTCTTGCCACAGGAATCGAAACGATATGGAACTTCTTTGTAATCTGCGTTCTCTGCTAACACGAATTCACCTTCAATGTAACTTTTTTCTAGACCGATAAAATGCAAATTGCCATTTTTCCAACAAATGTCGCAATAGGACTAGTACTGCCAGATGTATAGGAATCAACACCACCAAATGAGAAAAAACCGCGGAGAGCTTTCATATAACAACAGAAATCAAGTAAGTGCGATTTTTTTTTTTCAAAAATGCAGTTGTTTTGTTTGAGATGTACCGCTAATTGGCCTAAATTTCTGAGACTCCATTTCGTATAGATTAAAATGCACTAAATTTCGTTGAAGTGGATTTATAGTTCACACACTCTTATTATTTTGAATGTATGCCCATATTTCTATGAACCGCACTACAATTATGTGTTATGCCAATTTACAGTTAATTTTCAATGCATTTCCATTTTGCAATAGTTCACTCCTCTCACCACACTCAATAAAACTGCACGCATTCAAATTCAAATATCCACTCATACATCGAAACATAATGCACTTTTGACGGCTGACTTCATGATTTTGGCATAAATTTAAATGTACAAATAAAATTAATTAGCAGCAAAATGGGCCAATGCAAAGCATTTGATTGCAATAACTGCAATAGCGCACGAGAGCACCCAATGCTAGGAGCGAGGAAATATGTTTCTAATAATGGAAATTGATGCAGCGTTTTCCATTTTGAAATTCGCTATTTGAATCGTTGCTATCACACTGGGCAGCTTAATTGGAATACGCGAGTATTTTGCATATTCATGAATGTGTGAGTGGCTTGCAAACTGCAGTTAAGTGGCGAGTGGTTCGCCGATAGGAACGCAATAAGTTACATAGAGTTTCCGCAGTAGGTGCGCTATATGTAGATAAAATCACACAAACGTATGACCATTTAGTATGTATGTACATATGTAGTGCCGAAAAACGAAAATACTAAACTAAGAGGGGCAACTTCCAAAATCAAGAATTTTCGGAAGTTGGTATGTTAGCATTGGCGCAAAGGAGAATGGACCACTTTGTGCAATTTATTTTGCAAAGGCTAAATAAAAAGCCGCTGAAGCTTTACTTATAAATTGAAATAAATTATTTTTAAAACATTTAATTTATGTTACAAATTGAAATCTGCTTTAAAGTTAAGTTATTGCAGTTATATTATAAATGTGAAAGTTTGTGTTTATGTGATTACCCTTTCGGTCCCCAATGGTTGGACGAAATTGTACAAACTTTGGCACACAAATAGCCTACCCACTACGTTATAACATGGACTATATTGGATGGAGAGCTGCCACCTGGTAAAAAAAGGTTATAGTCTTAGTAGCTATATAACGACTGGATAGATCCGGATAGTCTTTGACACATATAAGTTCATTATATAGGTTAGGTTAAACTGACGAAGCCCGATGTAATACCGCTGGCGGGGGCCATTACGTTTTATTCTTTCTTCCCTTAGAAGGCGAATCACTGAGTGCGCCTTGCGTAGCACAGAAGATCAGAAATGCTTGCCGTGCTCTGGTCGGTCAAACAGTTTAGAAAATATTAATTTAGGAGTTGGTTTCGAGTTTTGGATAGAGCAGGACAGTGGCACAGTTAGTGGTCGATGCTCTTCACTTCCTCTTCGTCTCTGCAGCATCGGCAGAAAACGTTAGTTGTTAGTCTGAGAGAAGCTCGGTCCAGGCGAATCAGCGCTTTGGATCGCTTTACATCAATCTTTGACCAAACTTGTCTAGTAATCCAACAGGTGGGCCCCTGTCGGCCCACCTGATGTTCACTTCATCGATGTGCTTTGTATTTAGACTATGTTTGCAGGAGATTAGAGGCATGCTCGCTTCTAGAGCAGCATTTATCATAAGTAGTTCCGTCCCTTTCCTTGCCAACTCGTCTACCGCGCAATATGCCCAGGGACCCATGTCACAGTCACGGAACGCTTAGACGCGAGCAGATTGAGAGAATTCCTGTATTTTATGGCAACTTTGGACGTTGTTTTGCGAGAATTAGGAGATTTAATATCCGCTTGACTATCTGAGTATATAGTGACAGGTCTGTCTGTAGAAACGGACACCGAGCAGCCTCCACTATGGCATTTATCTCTGCTTGAAAAACGCCACAGTGGTCCGGTAAGCGAAAGCTGAGGTCCAGCGCTAATTCGTTGGAGTGAATGCCGCTACCCACTCTTTCGTGGAGTTCGGAACCAACTGATAAGACAATCGAGGACTCTAGGTCTAGGTCTATGGCGTCTTCCCATTCATTCCTCTCTGGGATTTTTTTGAGAATTTCTTGTCCATGCAGAGTAGTGGAAAAGTGTAATCTATCTTTCGTAGCGCATTTGGAAGAGCTTCCATGATCTTTGCATCCCCGTACTTTAGCTCTCTCTACCGCTGGATCGCTTTAAGCCTGGGTGCACTACAACCAGCCAGATATTTACCATATAGATCCGCCGGTGGAAGATTTAAAATTACTTCCAGAGATTTAGTAGGTGTAGAGGAAAGCGCTCCCTTGACTGTTATATGTATGTATGTATATATAAGTTGTCATAAAACCAATTTTTCACGGGGAGTTACCATCTGATTAAAATGTTATGTTCAATTAAAGCAATGATCGAGTTCAAGTATTTCCATATTTGTACTAAATTAAAGTGGCTTGATAAAATTTTATTTCCAAAACACTTTGAAAGAAGGTTGCCACCTGTTTAAACGCAAATTAAGTTCACATAAAAAAGTAAATGGCATTTTACAATATGAGGGCAAAACTAAAAGTTTTACATAAACTTAATTTTTTATAATAAGTTAAATAAAATCCATCTAATATTATCTGGAAAGCTAAGCAATGCTTCATTTCAAAAATACTTTTAAAAAAGGTTGCCGCCTGTTTATGTACAAATTAAAAGAAGTAAAAAATAAACGTCGGTTTATAATATGAGTGCCAATCTGCATACGAGTATTTTAAAAATGAGTAATTTCAAAAATAATTTTGGAGAGGGTTGCCACCTGTTTAGAAAATTACTTAAACTTGGCGCGCGAACAAAAATGTTTTAAGAAAGCTTTATTTTTTAAGTATTTTTGGAGCGGCTTGTCACCTGCTTAAAAGAAAATTAAATGAAATTTTTATTCAAAAGGAATTTACACGTAATGAGATTGAAAGGCAGTAGGCTTTAGACAACTTGATTATGAAAATATATTTAAGGAATGTTGCCGCGTGTTTAAAAAATTTAATTGATGGCATTTGTAAGCTTACTGAAATAAATAAGAGTATTACTCTGAAAAGAAATAGTTTATATGAATATATATTTCACGAGGGCTGTCCCCTCTTAAATAACGTTGATTCAATTTAATTGGTAAAGTAATTTTACAACACTGGTGTTAAACAAAAAACGTTTAACGTTTCCGTTATATCTATTGCATTTGTTTCTCAACATCAACACGCTTAGCTCGTCGGGGCCAATGGCCTTGAAGGATTTGGCCTTCCCGATGGCTTCGATCACCTGGCCACTGGTGAAAGTGAGGGGTGCGCTGGTGTTGAACTGTTTGCGCAACCTCCTGGTCATCTTCCGTTCGGTCCAACACCTGATACCAGTTTACAGGACTTTAGAAGCTTATCCCGCCTGTTCTGCCCCATCATCCTCCGAAACGCCACGTTCAAATCGCAGATACATATATGGGGATCGGATTGTCCAAGGCAGTCAGGGCTCCTCCCTGCCGAGATGAAGCGAGCAACAGGTGTCGTGAACATCTCGTAGAACATCTTGTGGATCTTTATGCGATATTGCGTTTTTAAGTGGAAGAGGCATATAATCAAAAAGAACGTAGACGATGTGAAGCTTGTTGCCAGGAGAGCATACACAACTACAAAAAAAACGGAGCTTTTATGTTTTTAAAACAAAAAACAGCCTACAAAGGTATTTATGCACGTAAGGTATTGAACGATTTTCTTGTGCTAAATATATAACATCTCAATATGGCTAGAAATCTACCCATTTCGATTTTAAGGTCAACGCATGTTTAATACGTAATAAGAAGAAATCTTTCTGGCAGATACCAGTGAATTATTTCTTTAATTGAATTCCTATTTTGCGTTCAAATAGACAGAGTGCGGCTAAGCCAAATCAGCTCGTGGTCCTGATCATTTTGGAATACTTGGGTTTGAGTTTGCCGCTTCTTCTTCGGATACTTTGGAATATCGTACGAAAGTTATAATAACATTTGATCTTCAAGAAAAGTATACAAATTACTGACCAATATTCACAAATTTTTGAAAACAACTCGCCTTGTTGATGACTTTTTCACAAGCCATATAAGTGCTAGGTATTTGTGCTTTCTTACTTCCGAAATAGTTCAACGGATGTGTCACGAACCAAAAAAAAACCGACAAAATCCTTTCTTAAACAATCGAAATTGCAATGTGGCATTACATAAGAAATAAAGCTATAAAAAAAAAACACAACTACTTTGGCAGCCTGCGGTGAATGCTGTAAAATCAAATTCTACAAAGAAAGCAAGATAAATAAAAAAGAGACAGATAATGGAAGCTAGGGCATATATTCAATCGTACACCTGTAAGCGGATACATTTTTTTTTTGCCAAGCTACTTAAATCTCTTAGCCAGCAAGCGAAACTACAAAAAAAAAACAAGAAAACAAAAAAAGAACACAGCAAACAAACAAACAGTTTATAGCTTTTTTTTGTTCTAGCTATTTGTATAAAAAAACAGAAGAAATACTATGAACAAAAATGAGAAAATCCTGCTAGTAGAGCAAACATTGAACTTCCGTTCTGCTGGCGAAGAATGAAAGGCACTAAAGTGGAAGCAGCGAAAAACAACTGGAGGAGTATACAAAACTTTAGAATTGTGACAATAACACAAAATATAGCCTAATACAAAGGACGCATGGATATGTAAACTATTGCTCTACATAAGTACACACTAATAGATATGTACATGTACATGTATGTGTAGTGTATGTGCCAATTTTATTATTTGTGTTGCCATTTCGTAAAAGGGGCCAATGACGACGTAGACGACAGTGGCGACGGCAACGGCGGCGACGAACACCCTCGCAACATACCACTAGCGTACACAAATACCCACACTCCGACAGGCATACACACATACATACACTGGCGAGCAAAACTGGTGGAAAAATAGTGATTTTTCTACAATATTAGCAAGATTTTTCATGGTAAATTTTTTTGGTAAATTTTATACAAAAGTAAAGTTTACGCTCTAAAAAAACGATGTAAGCTAATGTTCCAAACTTTATAAAAAATTTCTATTTAAAATTTTTTATTTTTTTTGGAGGAAAATTTTTACAAAAGACAATGTAAACTAATGTTGCAAACTTTATAAAAAATTTATATGTAAAAAATTTTTTTTTTTGAGGAATTACAAATTTTCCTTTATGCTTTTTATAGCTTTTTATAGAATATTTTGACATTTTTTGGCTATGCAGTTTTATAGCCTATTTTATTTTAGTATAATAAAGTCCACATTTGCAGCGGCTAGAAATTACCGTTTCCTTTTTATAATTTTTTAAAGTTTGCCCATTGAAATTTTTTTTCCATATATCACCTATACATGTATGTATTTTACTACAATAATAAAATTAATACAAATCAAAAAGAATTTTCATAAAACGAGACAAAAAATTTTAAGAAATTAGCAGTAGTTCATAGATCCTTTAAACTACCATTTTATTAAACTAGAACTAAATAAATTATAAAACAACATGCCGAAAAATATCTAAAAAATTTAAAAATTAAAATTTTTTTTTTTTAATTTCTAAGTTTTCATAAATTTTTTATAAAGTTTGAAATATTAATTTACAAGGGTTTTTGTTACCTAACAAACTATGTTTGTATGTAAATTTTGAAAATTTCTGATTAATTTTCTATAAAGTTTGAAACATTAATTTATAGGGTTTTCTTAAATCATAAACAATATTTGTATGTGTATAAAATAAACAAACAAAAATCATGAAAAGCCTTGAATTTTTTTTATCAAATGCAGCATTTCATGAACATAAAAATTTCATAAAACCAAAAGTTTAAAAAAATTATAGCAAATCGGCGGAAGCTTTTAGGCCCTTCAAGTTTCCACTTTATTACACTAGAACTAAATAAGCCATAAAATTGCATACCCAAACAATTTCTAAACATACTTCCAAATTTTTTTAAAATTTTGATGAATATTTTTTTTTTTTAGTTTTCCTAAATTTTGTAAAAGGTTTGAAACATTAATTTTAAGAGTTTCTGTAACAGCACTTACTATATTTGTTTATAAAGCTAAAAAAAAATTTATCATTAAAAACCTTGCCAATATGGTGAAAGAAAAGCTCACCATTCGCCCAATTTTTCTCGCCACTGTACATAGAACATGCTCGCAATCAACTGAACTTCAACCAGCAGCACAATAGTAGATAAAATGGAAACTATCTGTGTACGCAGCAATTCTATTGCAGACCTTCAGGCGCCGCAACTTTGTGATAAGTGTTTTTCTCGTTACTTTTTTTTTTATAAATTTACAACTTTTTTTTTGTTAGATTTTTCATATTTTTCTGTAGGATTTTTGCCATTTTACTGCTTTCCATTCTTATGATATCCATGCTTTGTGTTATGCACATTCACTATTTTTGGTGTTTTTCATAAATTTACAACAACAAAAAATTTGATTTTTGAAGTAGCGGCGGCTGGAGTATGAATTGAATTCTTTTTCAATCCTTACTGGCTTCTGTTTTTGCATGAAGTAAACAAAATTTCTTTCCTATTGTATGGCTAAAATTTGAAAAACTTCTCAGGTTTTTGTTCACAGTTTTCTGAAATTCTACGGAAATTCTTACAAGAGTATAACTCTCATTGATTTTGTGATTTCAATTTAGTTTGTTCATCTTTTTGTCTAATACGCATAAAGCTAAAGTCAAAGTGCGAGAAGAATAGGAAGCAATATTTCTAGAGAAAATTTTAAATTGTGAAGCATAAAAGAAAATATTGTTCCTATTTGATGTAATTTTTTCTTCAAATTACAATATTTTCTTCCAATTAGGTAAATTTTTCTTCCAAATGAATAAAAGCCTGCATAAAATGAAATCAGTTTTCAAAAGAAGTAAATTTTTGTTGAGCGCCATTCCATTCTCAGTTTTTTTTTTTTGTTTTCATAGCTGATTTTCTTCAAAGCATTTTTTACGCAAAACAGATTTAATTCAGAAAGAAATTTTTTTACAGTCAAAGCAGTCGCATAAGCCGAGTGTGTAATACTTAGCGGGTTAAACAAATTCGGTAAAATTTTAAACTGTCACTTCAAAATTACAGCGACTTATTCTTAAAAATTTTAAAAATTTTAGAGATGCTTTTTTAAAAAAATGTTTACCTCGAAAACTGCTACTCCTACAAAATAAAGTAATTTACATACAATTTTTTGGAAAAAAGCAAAATTTTTTTTGCACTGAAAAATAAATTTAAAAATTATTTTTTTTTAGGAATTTTACATTACATTTTTATTGCTCTGCATTCATGCTAGATACGACATAAATTTTTGCAAAAGAAAATATTTTCATAAAATATAAACTTAATTAAAATATAGTGAAATTTTGAAAAATGGCTTTTTTTTAATTAGATATCTCTGAGATAAAAAAGTTTAAAGTTTGCGCTGCGAGTTTAGAGATGTCTTTTTCAAAAAATGTGCACCTCGAAAACTGTTACTCCTAAAAGAAAAATAAATTTAAAAATAATTTTTTTCTTAGAAATTTCACACTAATTTTTTATTGTTCTGAATTCATGCTAGGTACGTGAAAAATTTTTGAAAAAAAAAATATTTACATAAAATTTAAACTTTTTTTAATCTCTGAGATAAAAAGTTTAAAATTTGCGTTGCGAGTTTAAAAAACCCTCCAAACTTATCACAAACTTAGCAATACATTTTATTTTAGCTGGCACGTTTAAAAAATTAAGCATTACAAGAAACAACAATTAAAAAAGACGAGTTACAATTTTCGTTAATTTTTAAAATGTAATTCTTCTTCTTTTTTAAATGAACGAATGGGCTAAAAGTAAAAATAAAAAGCAGCTAATCGATATGACGGTATATAATATCAGCGCATGGGCAATTCCACATAAATGTGACATTTTATGAGAATCTTTATAAAACATCTGGAATTTTCGTTTGCGAAATTTGAAAGGTATAGCGCCATCTTAAAAAACTACAGATGGATCAGATATACTGTGTTTGCAGGCACAAAAAAACGCTAGCTAATTTTAATAATTTTTTGTATTTTTTTATACAATTCAAGATTTAATTCATATAAAAGAAAACATCTGAAATGTCAAAAAGGGATTACGTGTTTAAAAAATTTTTATAATCAAAGAAATTATGCTATCTACCATCACTTTTTAACTGTATTCTGAAAACGTATATGGTTGTAATAAAAAAATCTAAAAATTTAGTATAAATAATTTTTAAATTTTTTGTATCTTTATGCATTGAATTCGTAATAAAATTTAAGTTAAACTCTTACACATTTTTTTTTTATTACAACGCGTGTTACCAAGTGATCGTCCGTTTTTAAAAATAACTACTCCTTTTTAAGGGTTAAGGTTGCTGACATCTAATTCTTACTCTTTTCACACATTTTGAAAATGTATTTTGTTGATAGTCGCCTCTTACCTTTCATAAGACTCCAACAAATTTAATATTTGTATGTATCGGGTGTTTTTTTTACAGGTTTGTTTTTCGAATAGAGATAAAACTGGCATTTTGTGGTCAAATCTGGCAACTCTAATGCCATTTATGTTCAGTTTGGTTTGCCATTTCATCATGAACAGGTTGACAAAAGAACAACGCTTGCAAATCGTGCAAATTTATTTCGAAAATAATGGTTCAGTTCGCGAAGTTTACCGCGAGCTCCGTCAATTTTATGGCCGACATAATCGTCCATCAGAGCAATTAATTCGGTTAACCATGGATCGTTTTCGCACTACGTTTACTCTATGTGATAATACGCATCCGCAGAGACGTCGAACAGTGCGCACCGAAGAAACAATTGCCGCTGTAGAGCAAAGTGTTGAAGAGGACCCGAATGAATCGATTCGCCACCGTGCACAGCAATTGGAGCTTTGTCCATCAACTTTATGGAAGATTTTGCGCAAAGATCTTGGCTTGCGACCTTACAAGATCCAGCTTGTGCAAGAATTAAAGCCGCGAGACCATGCAATGCGTCGTGATTTTGGTGTATGGGCCGAAAATGAGATTGATCTCGATGCTGATTTTCATCGCAAAATTTTGTTCAGTGATGAGGCTCATTTTTGGTTGAATGGCTACGTCAACAAGCAAAATTGCCGCATTTGGAGTGAAGAGAGTCCACATGAGACCCTTGAAACGCCATTACATCCACAAAAACTGACTGTTTGGTTTGCTCTATGGGCTGGTGGAGTCATTGGGCCATACTTCTTCCGCAGTAATGCTGGAGAGGCAGTTACCGTTAATGGAGACCGGTATAGAGCCATGATAACCGACTATTTTGTTCCCGAATTGGATGGCATGAATGTGGATGAGTTGTGGTTCCAACAAGACGGCGCTACATGCCACACAGCGCACGCCACAATCGATTTATTGAAGGAAACATTCGATGAGCGCATAATTTCGCGGAATGGACCTGTAAATTGGCCACCAAGATCGTGTGATTTGACACCATTGGATTATTTTCTTTGGGGATATGTGAAGTCGCTCGTCTACGCCAACAAACCAGAAACGTTAGGGGAATTGGAAGCCAACATTCGTGGCGTTATTGCCGACATACGGCCCCATATGCTCGAAAAAGTGGTTGAAAATTGGACCTGTAGAATTGGCTTTATTCGAGCCAGCCGCGGCGGCCGCATGCCCGAAATCATATTTAAACATTAATGGCATAAAATTATCCTTCCAATAAAGCCAAATTGATGGACCTTAAAACGATTTTCTTGTGTTTTATTTCAATTCGAAGTTCTATACCCCTAAAAAAAACACCCGATAGTTTGTCGGTAAATATGTTCGACGTTTTTTTAATACCAATGCCACTTACCTGAAATTGTAAGAGAAAAAATTTGTATTAGGTAAGATATTCCACAATGTTTATTAGACGAAAGGTATTTGTAAAAAAGTTAATTTTTAGAGAAATACTGAAATTTGTATTTTTGGAAAGTAAATAATATAAATGCAATACGAAAAGTTTTTAGGTTAAAATTTTATAATTTTCCCCTTTTTTTTGGGCCATTTTTCATAGTTTTGTGGAAATAATGGATGTCTTTTTACAATTTAAAGTAATTTTCGCATTTTTAAGAATTTAAAAAAAAAAAAAAATCAGCTTTTATAATTTAAAAATTTAAAACTTATGAACTTTTTTTAGTTTCACTTGTCATCTCATTCCATCTAATTATATAACTATGGGCAAATACTTAAGTGGTTGTTTATTTTGGTGTGCCGTTTTGCTAATTTTCTCCACAATAAGTAGCCATTTTATTAGAAATTATGAGAAAAAAATGACAAAACAGAAGTTGTGAAAACCCAGTCACTGTGTGTAACGTGATTGATAAATTTTAGTGCAAAAAGTTTCGAGCACAAGGGCGATACATATATAGAATTTAAATTTTATTTATGATATGATATTTTAATTTATGATAAATATAATCCAAGTCAATTTTGTTTGAAGCTTTATTCAATAGTTCCAATTCCATAATACAGAGATTCCAGCTTGTCTTCTAATTAGTAAAATAAACAATATTGAACTGAAAAGTTTCCCAGAAGAAGTGAATGAAAAAATTCTATACCGTTTTGCTATGAGACAGCAACAAATAATGTAACAAATTGCAATTTTATATCTATAGACAAAA
The DNA here is from genome assembly GCA_951828415.1 of Anomoia purmunda. Classification (NCBI taxonomy): domain Eukaryota; kingdom Metazoa; phylum Arthropoda; class Insecta; order Diptera; family Tephritidae; genus Anomoia; species Anomoia purmunda. Next base: position 18,793,178 of record OX639997.1, on the reverse strand, counting down.
CATGCGACATTGCAGGCAGTTTCCTTACCAACATCATAGTGGATACTATGGAATTAAGACAGACATTCCTTCGCCCAAGTGAGATGAAAGAGAAAGTTAACCTCAACATCATATGAGAGCTCTTTCATTCGACGATGACTTTAATTTGATAAAGTTATAAATATGATTTTGATATTTTTTTGATAAATAGCAATGGTAGGAGCTTTAGCTATTTCGGAGATCACCAAATCTCCTCATCAGACTTTTTTGCAGGGATTCGAACTCACGTCCCCTAGCTTATACTCATTAAGGTAAGGCATAAACGAGATGAGCCTAGTAAGCTATGTATGCTGTTATTGTTTTTTCTTATTCTTACTATTTTTTTTTCAAACACAATTTCAAATACGCCAGTCTGCCGCTATAACATGAATGTGTGGTTGTTGTTGATTACAACAAATTCTATTTGTACAACTAATTGTTGTTAGAGAAATTGTTATGGTTAGGTTTGCCGCATTAGCGTAGATAGGGTGGATTTAGGGGATACGTCCGCCCCCCCCCCCCCCCCCCCCCATGGAAGTCGATGATGTTTAACTTACGTATTGGGTAAATCATGGAAACATGAAATTTCTTCTTTCTGAAGGCTGTGAAAAATGTTAGAAGGTAATACAGTATGAAAATATCAGACTAGTTTATGATTTTTTTTTTTGCTTCTACGTTCAACTATTCAGAGCTTCTACGTTAACCCCGCGTCGCGACTTTGCTTCCTCGAATACATTCGTATTCACACTGTCGACAAACCTATGGAATTGTAGGAAAGAAATTTAAAATTTTTGAAAATATTCTGCAACTAAGAACTACTGAAACTCAATTACTTCAATTCACTTTTCTGTGTTTCTCAAGATTTTTTTTTGGTTTTTTTGTTTTCAAATATGGAGCTGTGAATGATTTTGATGAGTTGTTCCCGTTTGCGTACAAAACTTTAGATCAACTCAGAACCGACGAAATGTTAAAAAATGCTATCGATTTTGAATTTGTTATATGCTTACACTCCATTATCAGGGTCTATCAGCTTTCCTTGCCATTGTGTCGAGAATTTCGGAAGAACAATTTGGATCTAGGACAAGCAATAGATCTTTGCAAAGCTTTACGTGATGAACTTTTCAAAATACGTTCCCAAAATACTGAATCCTCAGAAATTTACAAAGTTTCAACAAGAAAAGCAGAATCTCTTGAAATTGTGGTGAAACATAAAAGAATAGTGAGAAGACAGAGGCATCATAGGAATCCTCAAGTTAGCAGTTAATCCGTTTCTTGACTTCTACATAACAGATCTCGAAGAAAGATTCGCCAATCACGAAAATATTTTTAAGGGATTCATGGCTCTGTTCAAGCACGATTCGTCTGAAGTTTACAAAATAGCTAAGGGATTTATCAAAACTATTGAGCTTTATAAACGATTCCTTATTGCTGGACCTCAAAAAGATCTCGCTGAGTTGATAATGTAGAGAAGATATCTGACTACTAAAGGCGGCATTAGAACCTTAAATGCAATAGACGCCCTCGATAATTGTCCTGGTTAAAATATCCCAAATATCAACATGTTGCTGAAGATTTTGGCTACGTTACCTGTATCTACTACTTCTTGCTTGAAACGGATGAAGACTATCCAACGAAACAAAATCAAAGAAGTAATTTCCATTCCATGTTATGAAATGCCAAACTTCCACCCACTCACAGCCCATAATTCCTCCCAATGTTTGCCCAATCAGCGCCCCAAGGAAATTTTCGGGCGCGATATAATCGTTTTTATCTCGAAACTTTCAACTCAAATCATTCTTCATAACAAGTCAAATTATTCGTCAATTTCTCGTAAACACGATCGAACGTAATGTTATTTTTTGAACTTTGATTTGAAAGTGTGTCGGTAGAAACGTTTATATCGCGCACGAAAATTCTTTACTTTGAGCGCTGTGTGGGTACTAATGCAGGAAACGACCCCTAGCTCAGCATACGTGAGCCCCACGTGGAGCTACGTGGCGATGAACTTTGGGTGAATGGACGTTGGGCAATTTAAGCAGGTTGTTTAAAAAAGTACTTACATTCAAGTATTCAAAAACAAAATATTGACGTCCATTTCTTTATTTTTTCAAGGATCGGTTGAATGAATTAGCTGCTCTGGCAATGCATTGTGATATTGGAATCACAGTTACCTAAGTAATCGACGTGATATCTAAAAAACCGCGAAGACACGATTTTCTTTGGTAATAGATCTGGCATTCGTTATTAATAACATCCGTAATTTTGAGTAGTAAGTTATAATAAAAAAAGCGAATTTGAATGGACGTTCACGAAATAAAATTCTTGTTTGAAGGTAGTTTTAAATTGTAAAATTTTTAATCTGATCGAACGTCTACTAGTTGATTGGTTTAGCAATACTAATATAATATGGTCTTGTTAAATATAATTTGTAATCGTATTCAATATTACTATCTAGCTTAATTTAATATAAGTCATTCTAACCTATTCAAATTAAATCAGATTTTTGAAGTAAAACTTCTTACGCGTTGAATTCCGAATGGAGAGTAAAATATTCAAAGTTTGATTTCGTTACATAGTTGAGACGAAAGATATAGTATACCGATATAGAGAATGAGAAAGAAAGCGACAAATGTATATAGATTGACACATAGCAGGTTAGCGATTTAATAGACAATTTTTCCGATCACACACAAATCAATTTTTTTTTGTAAGTATCTATGAAGCAGAAAAACTGCATACTTATCTCGCAGATATATTAAACTTATATATTAAATTAATGTGTATACTTAGTATGAACTTTTTCACAAACTTTAGGAAATTTAGGTGCCCTTCAACCACTTACGAGATATTTGCGTTGAAAGATTTTTAAATTTTTGCATCGTGCACACAAATCATTTCAAGAGGTAGCGTATCGGAGGGAAGATGGACATAAGAGGATGAACATTTGTGGCATTTATTCACATAATTCTTTTTATTTGTTGTTCTTCCTATTGACATACTGAGCAAAGCATAGCAAAGAAGTTGCATATTTTCGCTCTTCTACTCAGGCGCGGCGAAATGTCCTGATCCCGCGTCGGTAGTTTTCCAAGTGGTAAGAGTATACCAGGTGATCAATTAAGAAAATCAGCGGGTTTCGGAAAGAGAATTTATTGTTCTTCGTATAATAAGTTGGTTTAGAATTGGTTTAAAATTCAAAGAAATAAAATCATTTATAAGGATTTCTAGGTCTAACTTATCAACTGCATCTTAGAGTTTTATGAATCTTCGCTAATTCATTGACAAATCTATGTACTTTTAAAGGAGTAATATTTTTCGGAAGTAGTCTTCAGGTAATTTATATGTATGTAGGATTTTTAACATTGCTGTCATTTACTCTTTTGGAAATTTTAAGTGGCAAAACAGGTTCTTCAATTTCGAATTCATCAATATACTTTATACTATTTAGCCAAATTGAATGAAACTTAGAATCACGGGAAGCCGCTAGTGTACAGGAATCAACTACACAGAGCTCCGACTTTTGAAGATCTTTGTTGAGCATTTCGATTCGTTCAAAAATTTCAATCATCGCAATCAGCATTAAGAAGACTAAAAATTACTCCATGCGCTCCCAACTTTTTTTCTGCTCGAATTTCCTACCATATCCACGTCTTCCGCCGTCCCTGTTCTACTAAAATAATATTTTAACTTATTTTTATTTCACCATATCAAAAGCAATATATTGACATTTTCTGATTGATATTAAATATAATTTAAATTGATTGTCGTAAAATAAGCTAATAATTGATAAAAGACTTCAGCTCACACCCTAGGAAGAGTTTGTGCTTTTCTAGCAGAGGACTGTTTTAGGCAAACTTAAAAGAAATAGGAAAACTACAAATTATATCGCTGGTTTTGAGTGTATTGGGATAAATTAATATATGTATATAAAAATGCATATACATCGAGAGTATGAAAAATAATTGTAATTTATATCTATATATTGTATATCTTTTAAGATTCTCTCTCCGCCTCGCATTCGAAATTTCCCGTAGTCTTAATTTATTAGGAAAATTCATTTCGTTTACATTTATGTTATTTCACGCAACTTTTTCTTTATCTAATAAAATCTTCTTATAAACTTATTTAAGGGGTACTCACTCTCGCGGTCAAAAAAAAAATATTTTTTTTTCTTTAATTTCAATCTCTTTGTATCTGAGAATACCCCACAGAAATGATTTCGTGGAAATCGCATTCATTTCCATGTTTTTAGGATCTGAATTGTAAATGACAATATTCAAGTTATAAACCGTAATTTATCTTTAAATGCATTTTTCCGAAAGTAGTATTTAGTTTAGCTGCCGAGTAAGACTTTTCACAAAAGTAAATATTGGACTGATTTCAATGACGTTCTTTTTAAATTATTCAGTAAAAAATGCCGCTACGTTTTCAAGAGTACGATTTGCAAAAATTTATTTTATTCCATTTTCATTGTCTCTAATATGTCAAAAAATGACGTAAAATTTAAAAAAATTTTACTAATCGTTGCATAAATTTTTCAAATTACCCAACTGGCCACAACTTTACTCAAGCGGTTCCAATGCAGTTTCAACATGAATGTAATCAATGACCTTTTAAGTGCACCATTGTTTTTTTGTCTTCAAAATTAGAATTTAAAAGTAAAAACATGTAGCTTCAAAATAAAAAAAATCTATTCAGTAGATCCTTCCCAAAAAGCCGCATAATTTCGGGTCTCGAGTAGTCTAACATAACCTAGTGCTTCTCTAAGGACAACTACTACTTTTTTTTGTTAAAAGGGTCATAAATATAGCTAAATCTAACATTATAATTTCTTGCCGAATTCAAGGCTATTTCGACAAACATTGGCAAACCGCCCAGTATATTTATGACTTGAGAAAGTATCTCAAAAAAATCATCTGCCATTCGGAGGTGGCATACAAATCTAGCTCTCTCAATTTGTGTTACAATAATATGACGCTCACCTCAAATTGCAGAGTAATCTCGGCCAAATATCGAGCTTTTATTGTACGAGGAAATTTTGATCTAATATATCAAAATCTCGTGTCACATTATTTGTGTGCAAACTCCTCCGAAACGGATCTGCCGATTTTTATAAAATTTTGTGAATGCATTTTTTATGCTTAGGAGAGGGTTGTCACCTTTTTGAAAAGTAAAAATTATTTAAAATATAGATGAGTTAAAAGAAATATAAAATTAAGGGTGACAAACGGTGTGTCAATTGCCAATTTATGGGGGTTGCCACCTTTCTGAAAAGTCGAATTTTATTAAATTATACACAACACTTATATGAAATTTTGAAATATGGTTGGCTAACGGTTCGCCTCGTTGAGAAGGAGATTCATACCTATATTTTGAAAAGAGATGCCACCTGTTTGAATTATCAAATTTTATGAAATTCTACGCAAATATATAAAATATTAAAATATTCGTTATACTGAGGCATCGGTTCTTAAATAGCTAAGTATATTTGGAAGAGGGTTGCCACTTTCTTAATAATATGAGCTTAATTAAATTATGCACGAGTTATATGAAATATTAAAATATGGATGTGAAACGGTTCGGTTTGTCGCGGCGAAGAGAAGATATATACGCACACTTTCTTTTTGAGAGAGGTGCCACCTCTTTCAGAATTCGAGTTTATGTAATAAACTTATATAAAAGCTATACAAAATATTAAAATATCGGTGTCAAATGGTTCGCCTCGGCATGAAAGTTCATAGATAATTTTATCAGAGCTGTCTCGGGTTTGAAAGGCCGAGTTTAATTAAATTGTACACATTTTATATGAAATATAACAATATGTGTGCAAACTGTTCGATTCGCGTAGTAATAAAAAAATAGAGATACTAAGACTAAAAAAGTCCATAAAATTTCTATTTCTATAATTTATTTCTAAATCGCTTTTAACGAGCTCCTTCAAAAATTTCCGCCACTACTTTACGTAATCACTCGCACTGCGTACCCGCGAGCTTAATAACCAACGTTACAAAATCCCATTTGCCGCCATTTGCTGAAAGCGAAAACGAAAACACTTAAACGTTAAAACATAATTGCAGTTATGAGGAAAATTACTGAAAACTTGTACGATTTCTGCAGATGGGAGTTATATTACAAAACAAACGTGCAATCCCATTCCAATACAAATACAACTACAACTGCAAGTATAATATATATGTTTGTACAAAAACTACCACCGCCAGCTATTCACGCATTCACCCACTTATCGCTCCTAAGCAACTACTGTGAGTATTCAAAGTTACGTGACGCAGAAATAGCACAAACATTTTCATAAACTTAAGAAAACGATTCCAAAACATAGCTTGTGGCGAAAGTGCAAAAAGTAAAAGTTGAAAACAGCGCAAGCCAAAGCAAAAGTAAAAGCGAAAGCGGAAAACAATAGCCGAAACGAGCAAATAGGGCGTCCTTTATGTGAAATTTATGTCAGGATATTAAAATGTTGTGTGGGGCGCATTGCGCTTTGTTTGTGACTTTCTAGCAGGCATTTGGTGTAAAGAAATGTAAACATGCAGAAGTGTTGTTGTCATCATCCAGCCACACACACTCACACACACATATGTACATCTCAAGCCCCATATGCATTAACACAATGCAAATTGACGCAACAGACTCGTGCAAATGCAACCAACGCCAACGCCAACACCAACACCAACAGCCATCAGACCGACCAGGCGATCCAGGGAGTCCGCCTAATGTTTGTCACTTAAGTCAGTAAGTAAGTTGAAATGCCAGTTGAATCAACAGACGCCAGATGAATATAGTCAGCCGCTGTCGGGGAACTATTTGGTTTAACTGTTGATGAAAACCCACATACATATATCATAGGCTTTCGCATACATATATTAAATGTACATATCTATGCAAATATAGTATGTATGTATGTGTAGATAGTGTAAATCAAACGAAGCCTTCTACTTGCTTTTGATTTACCGCCACTACTCGTACGGATCTGCTGTGTTGCTAGTCTGCATTACCAACTCTGTGCTATGTATGACAACTGTCTATTGTGTTGACTTTCACCGCCACCAACTATGTTGCTGTTGTTGTTATTTTTGTTTTAGATTCATTGCAACATAGTGGCATATCATTCGCATACGGTTTATACTGTTCTTAGTATGCACTTGTTATCTGTCTGCATGCCTGCGTAGTGTACACTGGCGTGCGAAACCGATCTAATGGTGATTTTTTGAAGTGAAACTTCTTTGCGCCAGTTGGGCTGTAATCCAATATCGAATGAAACGAAAAAGCGACAGGAAAAGGGAGGGGATGGCGCGCGTGGTGGGTCAGTCGGGCGGAAGGAGACATGGGAGAGAAACGAAAACGCGACAGATTCGGAGTAGGAAAAAACGAGAGAGGGGTAGCATGCGTGGAGGGGCGGACAAAGTGTTTCAATGATTGTTCTCTACATCACTCCGAACTAGAGAATTAACGAAAAAAATTTTTTATTATAAATTCCTACATAGAGCATTATTGGCATATACGCACTCTGGTGCAGCAGAATTAGGGGAAGATTTGCACATCATGCCAATCATTTTAAGCGGTGATTTTAATGTCAATTTTGCCATGGAAGAAGCTCAACCACTTGAAGAATTTTTAGAAAGTAAATTTAATTTAAAAATGAATAATAATCCCAAAAATTCAACAACCAGATCAGGCACGACAATGGATGCAATTTTCTCAAGATATTTAAATAATTTACAATCACGAGTTTTCATTTCATATTTTTCATACCACAAACCAATTGTATCTTTTCTTGAACATGAAAGTATGGAAGTGAATCAATACATTTTTTATAAATGGAGGCGAAAATATCAACTATCTTTTTTCATTAACCTAACACCCTTAAAGATTCCAGAATAATGAATAGTGGCTTCTGTTATCGGGGAAATATTTCTATCTCATAAATCTTGCCGGCTAGGGTGAGTATTTTCATTTCAAGTGGCCATCGAGTTCCATGTAGTTTCACTTCTATCGCCTAGCTTTCTAGGCTGACAATTTTTTTTTTAGGATCTTAGGAGGGTATTTCATAACACATTTTGCCGTTAATCTATATATAAGTAAATGTAGCCTATTTGTTTGCTACAGCTTATTTCAAAAATATGTTTCTTGGACCCGTGGCACGACTATAGGATATATTTTTATGCGCTAGGTGGCGCTAGAAGCGAGTTATACAGAAAATCTTTATGTATGATCCGATTTTGATGAAATTAGAAACGAATACTGGGGGTGCGATGAGAAGTACTTCTACGAATCTACGAAAATTAGATCTGCTAGATGGCGCTAGAATAGAAAATCTGTATTTCTGGTCCGTTATTTATGATATTATAACATCATAAATGCTTTATTATCCGACTTACTTAGTTGACATTGAAAGCCGAGGTACATATGTCTACTGTACACTGACGAATGTGCATACAAATCTATTAGATGGTTCTGTCGTCGAGATCTCCAGAAAATTAATATTTATGGTCGGACTTAGTTCATATGCTGTGTGCAGTTAACCCTGCGGTTAGGTTAAAAAAAACTTACGAATCTTAGGTTAGAGGACCATTTGGTCCATACTGCAGTTTTCATACAAAATAACAATTTAATCTTAGTCTTTATATTTAGTTTGGTTCAATACTTGCTAAATATTATTATTTTATTATTTACTCAACTCTGGTAAAAACCCAGCACCAGTGGCCTGCTCTAAAAATGCTTCTAGTTCAGGAGCTCGAAAGCGAGGGATTTGTAGTTGCTGCAAGTCTAAGTCTGATGTAAAATGCTCCATTTGCAGTGCGTTTATTTGCAAAACCAACCGAAAAACATTTTTTTGCTCATCATGTAGTGCCAAAAAATATCGAACAAACTAATAAATACTTATTTTTGGAAAATTAATGTAAAGAAAATCAAAGAAAATATACTATGGACCAAATGGTCCCTTAACCTAAGATTCGTAATTTTCAATTTATCTTAGTCCAGTTTTAAGTCAGAGAATTAAATTTTCGCGCATAATATTGTTTTATAAAAAGACCACCTGAGCTGAAAAATTTAGACAGTATATATCACCGTTCCAAAGTTACAAAGAAAACAAAAAAAAAAATTGGACCAAATGGTCTTAACCTAACAGCAGGGGTAAAAACAATGCCTTTTAGTTGTAGCTCTATTTGACAGATATCTCATGGAGAATTATGGCAAAAAACTTTAGAGTCAACTACATCTTTACTATGACTATGGAACACAATCATCGAAGCTATATTTTTAAATTTAAAAAATCATTTGTAAGTACTATATGAAAAAAGCAACGCAGACAAAGTCGCCAGGGTTGCCTAGTTTTATATAAAACTATAGTTCATATTATAACGAATACAATACAAATTAATATTTCAAACTTTATACACAATATCACTGATCTAAAAAGAGCTTTTGATACTATCGATCTAAAACTATTATTAGAACAATTATCAGGCATTGAAATAAAATGTTGGTTTCAATTTTGTTTAAGAAATCGTAAACAAAGAACGACAGTTGGCTTGACATTATCAGATGTAATGGACATTAAGATTGGCTTACCCCAAGGCCCTATTCTTGTTCAATATTTACAAAAATACTGTTCTATAAAACAGTTTACTGACGATGCATTAATATCGATAAATTGTGAAAATTTAAATGAAAAAAAAGTTACAAAGTTATTTATATGCTCCTTATATTGCGATGTGTGTTTACAGTCTTAAAATTAATATTGAAAAAAAAAAAATTTAATAAATAATAAATTTGATAAACTGGAAAAACAAAATCCTTCTTTGGTTATTGGCTTGCACTTCCTCTTATATAAAATGTTACTAAATTTTGAGCAATTAGTGTTTTCTTTATTTTTTAGTCCTTTTTTAGTCCTTTTTTTGTGTCACTTTGTGCGTTTTTTACACTATCTTGGAATTATATAAATCTTTAAAAAATTCAGACGAAAATTACGTACGTGGTACCATTTTTTTTCAATGGTTTTCCGTAGTGCCATTATTGATTTGGGCTTGTTATTGGACTATTCTTAGGTCAAACAATTTTTAAATTGTTTCTTCAGTTTTGTTCAGTCTACCATTAAACACTTGACCGTGGAAAATAGTAATAAGTAATTGAATGGTTAAACAGTTCATGATAAAACCTACAGTTTGTGTCCGATGACATGGTGTTGAATCGTCTTGAAAATTTCGATACGGTTCCTTTTCTGTTGAAGACTCTAAGCAGGGGACAACCCCAAACCTCCAAGCATGGCACAATAGATTCGTACGTTTTGACATTTTGACGTTTTGACGTTTGCTATACCCTCTATTATAATTAGGAACTCTGGTCTATATAGGGAAAATGTTTTACAGTAGGCAGTACGCAATTTTCCGCAAATCGTTCACCTGGTGTACGTGAACGGTACGAATTTGATTCATCAGGAAATATGGCATGTCCCCATTCAGATTTAGTCCTGTTTACTTTACTTTTGGCCCAATTGAACCGCTGTTCTTTCATTTTTGAGGTTAGAAGTGGCTTTTTCCCAAGCTTCCTAGCCGACGTACCCATCTCGTGTTCCGATCGAAATACCCATCTCGTGTTCCGATCGAAATACCCATCTCGTGTTCCGATCGAAATACCCATCTCGTGTTCCGATCGAAATACCCATCTCGTGTTCCGATCGAATTACCCATCTTGTGTTCCGATCGAAATACCCATCTCGTGTTCCGTTCGAAATACCCATCTCGTGTTCCGATCGAAATACCCATCTTGTGTTCCGATCGAAATACCCATCTTGTGTTCCGATCGAAATACCCATCTTGTGTTCCGATCGAAATACCCATCTTGTGTTCCGATCGAAATACCCATCTTGTGTTCCGATCGAAATACCCATCTTGTGTTCCGTTCAAAATACCCATCTTGTGTTCCGATCGAAATACCCATTGGTAGGAATTGCCTCAGCTCTGTTTTTATCTCGGCAACATTTTTGAAATGGTATACTCTCTGATTTGTGTATTTTCTGCTGCCTGATTTTTCTGTCCTCTCCAGTTGACAAGTTTAATGGTATTTAAAAAAAAAAAAAACACCAAAAATTTAAGAATACTCAACAAATCAGCATTTTTTTTTTCTGGCCACATCAAACTTGCACTTTATTATACTAAAATTAACTAATCTATTAACTGAAATTTCTAAAAACTCTTCAAGAGATTTTCAGAATTTTGTTACATTTTCATAAATTTTGTATAAAGTGTAAAACATTAATTTACACAATTTTTGTTACAGCATGAATAATGGTTGTATATAAAACTAACAAAAAAAATTTATCATAAAACACTTTGCTAATATTTTAAAGAGACCACGATTTGACCGATTTTGCTCGCCACTGTAGGTGCGTTCATATATTTATATGAGTGTGGAAGTGCGTTTGACACAAATGCACTTTTAATCGAATCTTGCTAGTGTTGGTGAACGCTCTATGGTTTTGTTGGTAGATTTGCATGAGACTGCCACATGCTACATGTGGGAATGAAATTTGTGAAAATGACTTTTGAAATGTTTATTGGAAATATGTGTTTACCGTTAAGCGCCGTATGCTTGTACAAACACACAAAATATATGAAAAAAGTTATTTTAAAGAACTTGCTGGCTAGCACATTTTTTTCACAAATTTAAAAAGAGCCAGAAGTTATCTTCGTTTAGGGAAACGATAACGGACCGAAGTATCGATATGGTACGTACGCATCGAAAGTAGCGCTATGAATGAAACGAGTGCCCACAAATATTGAATTAAAATGAATAGATTCCTAAAATATCGATACTAAATTAAAAGTAAAGTGCAGTCACCATTTCTTAAAAATGAGGTTATCTCTTTGCCCTTGCGAAAGTGTTAGCACTAATACCAACTATGCAATTAGCTTACCATCCCGGAAGTTTGAAAAATTTACCATTTTTCTGGTTTTTTTTTTAATTTATGTGTTCTCAATATGACACTTCAACCCTGAGTAAAGTTAACAGCACGGATACACCCCTTCTTAATTTCGGCATGGGATTAGCCCAAAGCGTGAACTTGATGTGGACCTTGCAAATAAATCGATACGATACTGAGGTTCAAGTTAAAAGAGTTAAAAATAACGGTATCGAATAACAAGAGTATCGATATGTTATCGCATTGTATAGAAATTCGTGTCTCTTATTTTAATACGTTCAAAAAATTGATTATGGAAATGAAGAATTTATGGACTGTAACAGCAGTAATTCTTATCATAAAAATCGCTCTTACTTTCTACTTTTCTTTTACAAATCATTAAATTCGAGTTTAATTTCTTTTATTATTATTTATTTCTTTATTGACACACGGAATGAGGTTGATGAAGGAAACACGTGAAGTACCTTAGAGCAAATAGTTCCATCACTGAAACTTAATCCCCAAACTCTACCAAATTTGTTACACACTTTACAAATTATATCTCAGTAGGGTCAAATGATTCGAAATATGGTAAAAACCGCGCATGCGTCTCATATAACGGTAATTTACTAAACTAATCACTGTTATATTTAACGGTCAAACTTCAAATCAGAAACGTTTTAGAGTGTTTATCCTATTTCCATAAAATGGACAGTAGAAAAAAATGGCCAACGTACTTGGATAGAAGAAAATGCGTGAGTAAAAAAAAAAGTGATAAAAATCAAAGGAGATTTTTAACAATTTGGGATTTATACTTTATTATACTAAAATTAATTGGGCTAAAAAACTGCATACTTAAAATTTTTATAAAAGTTCTAATTGGTTAAAAAATTTTGAAGAAAATTTGATGTGCTATTTTTTCTACAAAGCTTGAAATTTTGATTTATTCTGTCTTTGTTATATAATGAGCTAGATTTTTATAAAAAATAACAACCAACAGGAGAAAAGCCATAATTGGGCAAAATTTCCTGTCACTAATTTTTTGTAACATAACTTTTTACCGCTAGCAAAAAATGTTCAAAATACTTCAACACTAAAAACCGAACAATCATCAATTTTTAAGCGTCGTTCTGTTTTTTTTTTTTAAGTTTCCGCATCGGATTGTAGTGTCAACTGATGCCTGAATCTACATGAGATTTTTTTTTGCTTCTGCAAAAGCACTTGTTGTTATTTTTGTTATCGCATTAAGAAAAAGTGTAATTTTATGAAAAAAAAAATAAAGTTAAAAAAACCCACATTCAAAATACTTGCATGCATTCGGTGTTCATCCAATTTCAGTTCACATAATATCTTATTTATTATGAGTAGTTATATTCCCTTTCATTTTCACTTTAATTTTTAATTTTAAAGATTTTAAACAGACATAACTTAAATGCGCACTACAAGTAATTACGGCTTTTGTCATTAATTTATCTTATTTTTACAGAAACCCAAACTCCCCCGACAAGAGCGCTTCAATAACGAATATGGCAATAACGAATATGGGGCGTAGCCTAGAAAAGCATACATACAAACATACATACTTACATCCTTAAATACATAAAATATGCACAACAATACCGCAATAAAAATGAAAACTCACTCCAGTATTTGACTCAAAAAAGCAATAAAAGCTGAAAACAAAAAAAAACCAAAAAAAAAACCCAAATTATATTCTCGCGAATTCGCAGAAAAATTTATGGAAATATAAAAGAAAATTTCAATAAATTCCACCATTTATCATAATTCCGACTGTCAACCAAAGTAGAGTGCGGCTCGAAGTGCCACACAGCGAGCGGCGACAATGGCATTTGCTTATTAAATTCAGCGAAAGAAAAACGAAATACAAAGCAAAGAAAAAGCAAATTAAATCAAAAAGGTTAAAGGCATCTTGATGCTTGAATCTCTCTTACCACCACCACACCTAGTCTCTTTTACCGCGCATTTGTATGAGTGGCAATTGAGTACTCTTTTCTCGCGCTCGTAGAATTCTTTATACTACACATACATACATACAAACATTCATATTGCAACAGAGAATGGCAGAAATGTTTTCAAAATATTATAAATGCACTCAGCACAAAAAACAGCACAAGAGCACTTGCCAAATATTCAAGTCATTTTAAATAAAATCTGAATGAATTGAAATGAAATGAGAACTAAAATTTTCATGAAATTAAGCTTCTTTCAAATTATCAGCTGTCTGTGGCTTTTCATCGTGCCAAGCACTTCTCACTCCAGCTGATTTTGCTATAAACTTCGGGAATGGGAATATTTCGGTATGAACGCACCGAAAACCGATATACAAAATTAGGCAAACAAATATATCTCTGTATATATTTTGGCCAAACGAATTGTGGCATGCTGTGAATGAAATTCGACTACACACCAATGTAAGTACCACCTTTGATTATGGACAATAAATTAAGTTAAGTCATTTTAAACTCACCGGTAGACAGGCTATTTAAAATCTGTCAGCAAATCTTTGTAACACTTTTTATTTAACGATAATAATATTAATTTGTGAGCTCAAGGCCAGTGTATAAGGAAAAGTATATTGGAAAAAAGACAACAACAGTCAGGAGTGGTAGAAATTATAGCTATTTCGGAGATCACCACATCTCCTCATCAGATTTCTTTCATGACTCCACCGGCATTCGAATTCACAACCTACGACTTCCAATATAATTTTTCTTATACACTGGCCTTGAGCTCACAAATTTACATTATCGTTTAATAAAAAACAGGCCGAAAAATAATATGCATACATATGAACACTTTTTATTTATCTAATTAGTATTTAGGTCATTTAGAAATAGCAATAATGGCAATTATGTATTTAATTTTATAAATTTCTTATTTTTTCACATTCGGATTTGGAGAGCGAGTTTCGCAGAAAGTAATATTGCTTGGACACGATGGGCAATAAGAGCTTAATTTTTGAAAATTTTTGCCTCCAAGATGCATCATGACTAAAAAAATTATAGACTAAAAAAATTCGCAAGTTACATATGTAACTATCTGTCAGTTCGACGACTTTTACAAATGCTACTATACTATACTATAATTTTATCTATTTCTACTACTATTTTTCCTTATGCTACTACTAATAACTCCCACAATTTTCTGCTAATACCTCTACTAATTTCTGCTACTATTTTTACTCGTGCTACTACTAATTTCTGCTGCTGTCTTTCTATTTTTACTAATTACTACTACTTTTTTTAATATTGCTAATACTTTGTATTACCAACCACTATCTACATACCACTATTACCACTACCACTACCACCACAATTATTACTACTACTACTTGCTACTAATGTCCACCACCCCCAGAGAACAACAATCAATGAGAAGGTCCAAATTTTGGTACGAAGCAAATGAAATCTGAACGGTTTCGGGTAAAGAATACAGAGCCAGCGACTTAACAGGGTTGAAAAATGTGAATTAACATTTTCCTCTGTTCAAATTGTTGTTGAAATGTTTATAAATCGCAGACGTTTATCGGCATATTGTTACAAATGCGTAAGTTAATATGGAAATTTGAAATCTTGTTTCCAAAAAAAAAAATTCTCAGGAAAAGTTATTAAAAAAATAGTTATTTCAAAAATTTTCCATAAACTTCATCAAAGTTACAAATTTAAAAAAATATACATAAAAAAATAATTAAAATTAAATTGCATATGAATGTGCCTATGCACATTATGTGGTATTTTTACTTGCAAGTCATTATGAATATTTTTCAAAATTAAAAAAAAACTGAAATTCAAAGTATTGATAATGTTGCAAGTGTATATGGAAATTTTTTTTACAAACTTTAAATTAATAAATAATTAACTCTTTTTTTACATTTTTCAAAAAATTTTCTGGAGAAATTACTTAAAATAAAAGAAAAAAAATTTGGTTTAAATTAAAATTATTAGTTGAATTTTTATGAAAAACGCGTAATATGGCATTTTTATTATGCCATCACGAATATTTAAAAAAATGAAAAAAGGCGAAATATTTAAATATCCAAGCATGTTCATTTATTAAAATGATTTTTTGTAATATAATCAATATTACTATAAATTTGCTTCCAATTAAATATTTCATTTGGTTTCGTATGTTGATTTCCTTTTCTATCTATCTATATACAAATTTGTTCATTTGTATCAACAATTTATCTTGGCAAAAAATATTCACGAGAAATTGAATCAAGCAGCAATTTAGATCAAAGAAGCTAATTGTATTCTGTGGTGCAGTTGCTTCAAGTGGCGCTGCAATATTCTTTATGCTTTCGTTTTGTGCAAGTTCGGAACCAGGTCTCGCGCTTAAATTTGAGGGTTGATTTAGATTTTTACTTTTTTTTGCAAATCTTACGTATGTTGATCTACATATGTATGTACATATACTTCCAGAGAATACTACATGCATAATTACATTTGAATGTACAGACATAGTTAGTAAGAATATATGATGTATTCCATAGCTGAATAAATAAATAAATAAAATAAAATAAAAATAAAATAACTAATTTGTCAAGTATACAATCAAATATGCACACACCATTGAAAAGTTTCAACATCGCAATATCAGACAATAATGCATTTTGGCAACGTAGTCTGTTTGCTTGATGTTCTCTGCCATCCTTACTAGCCCCCATATTTTACTCGCTCCCCCTTCGTGAAGTCGGCAAAGAACTTTTATTCTCTCTCAGCTTTTAGTTGCGCGAGTGTTTTTAGCTCTAGCGCTTAATATCAGTACATTTTCATAGATATATTTATGTTACTATACTTATGATACTATACTTTACCAACAACAATTTGTATGAGCTTAATGAAATTTTTTATTTGGAATTTATTTGAAAAAGCAGCAGTTACAGTATTTTAAAATTATTTCGTTTTTTACGCTAACAATGCAATAATTTAAATTATATACTTTTATTTTCACGAAAGGTCAAAGCGTGTGAATAAAGAATGTTAAATGGAGACAGCCTTGTCATTACGCGGTCTTGTTATGTCAAATTGAATGTTCATAATTGTCACTTAATTTTGTGAAATGAAATGATGTAGTTCCCAGTTAGACTTTATTCAGACCAGTACACCTTTGATCATGGACTGCTTCACACCGAAAGAAAAACGATAAAATAATATGCCAAATGGTGGAACTTTTGGATGCAAGTTTTAATAACCGGCGAGGCGCATTTGACCCTCTCTGGCGGTGTTAATAAATAATACTGTCGCATGTGGGGACGGAAAATTCTCACGCGTTTCTGAAGCACCATAACATGATCAAAAAATTACTGTTGGGACCTGCGTGTGCGCAAAAACCATCATTTAGTAATTTTTCTTCAAGAAAAGCTAAGCAGTTGATGGTAAACGATATCGGTGGATATTCGAATGCGTGAAGAAGATGCGGCTGGCTTCTGGTTTCAACAAGATGGGGTTCTATGCCACAACCAGCAACCCATTGCACAAACATCAACCATTATTAGCTATATATTAGTATTCATCAAGATCGGAGTTCACAGTGTAAATCGGCAAGATAAATTCAGGACAAATATTTATTGCGAAAAGTAATAAGCTCAGCGCAATATCACATGAATCATAGCGTTAAACGTTTGGGAACTATTTACGGATCTGATAACTGTTTTCAAAGACCGACATATGTAGGTCTTACATATTAATACTTAATTATTTGTATTTTTTAAATGTTGAATATCAAGCGTCGATACGATATTAAAAATATTCAAAAACCATTCCCTTCTTAAAACATAGTTCTTTTTAATTACATAAGGAAAAGCATTAAATAATTTATAACAATGCCTTTACTAGAATTATTTTTATTGATTTGAAGGAAATTTTCGCTTTTAACTATAGGTAATACGAAATTGTAATACAATAACACGTTTTTTACTATTATTCCATTCATGAAAGGTATGAAGCCTTCGGCATAGCCGAAGACAGCGCTGTTTTTACTTGTTTTAAATTGTTTTTAAAACAGAGTACAACTTGCGTGGTAAGCAGCTTATAAAAACTTAACAGCAAAATATTAAACATTTTAAGTAGCCTCAGAAAATTGCCTACTTTTGTTTTTTATTTTCAGTTGTGTTAATGAAGTGACTGTCTGCAATTTGACTACAAAGCACATTGCACTAGGTATTATCTATTTCGTTATTGTTTTGTGCAGATGGTATAGTGGAGAATAAATATTCTGCGTTTGCAACAAAACCTTAAATGAAACGAGTAGGAGATGTGCCAAACTTCAAGTAAAATTTTTTTTTTTTTGTTTTTTGCTTATTTTCTACTGAAACTGCCGTTGCTAGAGAGCAGCGCATTAAAAAGGTCTTATTCATTTTTTAAATTTTTTCGCCCACTTTCTTTTGTTGCGCTGCCATGAACTTTGCAAAATAAAATAAGCAAAATAAGTAAGATGCAAAAAAAAAAAAAATCTCAGAATTTAAGTTTGAAGGCAACGGAAAAAGTTTAAGTTGCTATCTAAAAGTAGCGGTGTAATCTAAGTGTTGAGCTTTTTCTACGCCAGATATCCACAAAAATTTTCAACAACTGCTTCTTAGAAATAGTTGAAAGAAGCTATGTTAATTTCGTGGTTGTACAAAAAGTGGCAAAGAATATGCAAAATACCTAACATAAGTATTTACTTATTTTCATAAACATTTACCGTATATACAAATACACATACATAACCGCTGATGGTATATTTTACTTTTAGTAAAAATATTTGCCCGTACATTCTTAAGATTTAAGTTATTTGTACTTGAGCAAATTTACGGTTTTCGAGCGCACGCTAAAAAAAAAACCCCCAACATGCATTTAACGCGCATTTTACCTGGCGAGCGCTATTATCCCCTTGCCGATTCTCCGCGCGCACCCCTTCAACTGCTATTAAAAAAAAACAAAAAAAAATATAGTAAATTATGTTTTGCATAATTTTACACATCATTTAGCGTGGCAAGCGGCAGCCAAGCGGCATTAAGCACAGCTAACTATTATTACCAAAATTGCTGCAACTAAATAGCAGCGCTAATACGAGTAGCAATCGCTAACCACTGCTGCTGTCATTCACTGTTGTTATTTTGTGATGTTTTTTTTTTTTTTGGTTTTTTTTTGTGTATCTCCCTCCGTTTTTCCGGCGCTTTAAGCCAACGTTGTCATGAACTATTTAAAAGCTTAAACTGCTTTGTTACGCTAATTTGCGTTCTAATCCTGACAACCACACCACTTGGAAAATAAATAAATAGGTACATATACAAGGTGGCGCAAAAGTTGTCAGACCATGTTCTTTGGACTTCAATTTTGTTTACTCTGTCTTATTTAAAAAGTCAAATCTGGAATTCTTGTAGGCCAGGGAATATCACCTAAATGCGATAACAAACGCTTTCCATGGTTACTTCAAAATAAATTCCTTTTATTTTTGCCTTAAACATTTCATAAATGTACTGACATGCGCCACCCTGTATTTAGAGAGGACTTAAAGGCACTTTAGTAAATTAGGGTGAAACTCGTTTATGTATATAAGTACACATCTACATTAAAGTGTGTGTACATACACAAACTTGTGTGCTTACTTTAATGAGGGATCGACATATCAGTTTGTAGCAAATTTTCTAAATAGCCAATTTGAATGTAATTATTAAGTGGCATACTTTGAAACTTAATAGTCGTGGGCTTGGCAAGTAATCACTAAGGCAGCTAAACTCCCACAAATATGTCAGTTATTACAAATAACACTGGTCAACAAAAAAATTTAGCTTGAAAAAATGTTACTATCAATATGAAGATTTTAATGCTGTAAATCGATTTCCGTCGCACTTTTTTCGTTGCAAAAATCAAAACCTTTTAGTTAGTGAATATATTTTTTTCAGAATTTGCATCTGAAAGTAAAATATTTAAGCTTTGAAATAATTATAAATACCGGGTGCCACAATAACAGGGTTGTCTAAAAATTATTAACAAACTTGAGATATTTATGAAAAATGCAGAAACCAAAATTTTTCATTAAATACTGAAGAAAAGTTATAGGAAAAATTTATTTTTAAAAACAAGATAAAGTAAGCTAAAAATTTTTGCAAATGGACCTGGTACCCTCCCTTTATGATAACAAATTTTATCTCAGTAAACTCTAGTATACTAATTTCTACCAAACTCGGTGGAGTCATTGATTTCGGTAAAATTTCAAAATTATTCTCAAACACAAATATCTAAGCATTAAAATAAATACAAATTCAGTATGTCACAGTAATAAATTTCTTTAAAATTTGTTATCAAACTTGAGATATTTAAAAAAAAAATCAAAAACCAAATTTTCCTTCAATACCAAAGAAAAATGACTGAAGATTAGTCAATAAAGCTTTTATTAAGCATAAGATATAATAGGTTAATATTTTTTTAAAAAGGGGCGTAGCACTGCCCTCTTATGATAAAATGTTTATCTTAGTAAAAACGCTGTACTAATCTCTACAAACCTCGGAAGTGGCATTACTTGCGTTAAAAATTCAAAATTATTCTAAGTGACAACTATGTAAGCTTTAAAATAAATAAAAATACATACGTGGCACTCTCTAACACAGTTGTTTAAAATTCATTGAAAAATTTGGCATTTGCACACTGGTCCGACGCACCAGAAAAGCTGGCTAAAATTAAAATTCCCAATGAAAAAATTTGAAAGTCAGTAAGCTACTAATTTCGGAGAATACTAATTTATGGTTAAAATTGTAAAAACCAAATGGTGACTCGAAAATGGCGGATCAAATTTTTATAAATTAACTTTATCCTTACGAAAATTAGTATTCAGGTGTTTTCGAGGTCAGGGAATACGAATTTAAGGTTAAAATTTTAAAATACGAAATGGCGTCTTCAAAATGGCGGATCGAAATTTGAAAAATTAATGTTCTCTCATAAGAATCAGTATTCTGGTGTTTTTGGGGTTAGGGAATATGTATTTAAGATTGGCATGCCAAAATACAAAATGCCGACTCCAAAATAGTCGACCGGAATTCGAGGAATTTTTGAATTTGCTTGAACAGAATAAAATAAATTATAAAAATTCTCCAGCAGTTCGACGATTACAATTGAGCTTAAATAATGATATATGCATAAAATTTTATGTATTATAACTATAAGTTGTAGGCCATCAAAGATATCATCACGCAACTATCGCTAACCGTACCCTTTTGCCCAAATTACGAGGGTTGCCTTTTATATTTTGCGCCTAATAAGGAAAACACAGTCAAATATTAAGGAAAATAGTTTTATTGTTTTTCAAAATATTCTCCATCCAAGTCAATACACTTCTGCATTCGCTTGAACCAATTTTCAAAGCACTTTTGCCACTCAGAAGAGGATACCTCTAAAACGAGCTGTTTGAAGGCTTCTACAGCTCCTTCAGGCGCTGAAAAACGTTGACCTCGCATTTTTTTTTTTTTTTTTTGATGTTCGGGAATAAAACGAAGTCATTAGGTGCCAAATCAGGGCTGTAAGGCGGATGACCGATCAATTCGACCTTTTGAGTCCTCAAAAACTCTCTTGTGTGAATCGATACGTGAGAGCTCGCATTGTCTTGGTTTTCCTTAATTCTCCAAAAACTTTTCTCAAACAAATGGTTGTATACCACTCAGAATTGACCGTTTTAAGTTTATCTAGTGGAACAGTTGCGACATGACCAAATTTTCAGAAAAAACAGGCGACCATTTGCTTTGAGGTGCTTCTTGCGCTAACAACTTTTGTTGGATTAGGCTCGTCTTGGAACACCCATACAGTCGATTGCTGCATTGTTTCCGGTTCATATACATAGATTCAAGATTCGTCACCTGTTACGATGTCATAGAAGTGCGTTGATTCACCGCGGCTAAATTTCTTCAACATTTCTTTACACCAATCGACACGAGTCCCTTTTATGGGCAATTGTCAAATTATGCGGTATACAACGAGAAAAAATCTTCTTTACGACCAAATGTGCATGCAATATTGAATGTATGCTGGCCCCACTAATGGCCAATGATGCCTCTATCTCGCGATATGTCACATGACGATCTTGTATTATCGATTGACGCACAGCATCGACTGTTTCTGGCACAACCACCATTTTTGGACGACCTTCACGAAATTCGTCCTGCAAAGATTGGCGGTCACGTACGAACTCGTTGTACCATCGTTTCACAGTGGCTAAGTGTGGTGATTCAACACCAAAAGTAGAAGTTAGTTGATTGATGCACTCCTGTCTCGATAATCCACTTCGAAAATCGTAGTAAATCATCGCACAAAAATGTTCATGGGTTAACTCCATTTTTAGGCAATATGAATTTTTAAACTCACTATAAATAAACACAAATAAAACTCGTAAGTGAAAACGTTATATGCAAGTTTATACTAAAAAATACTCAACTTTACGATAACAATATCTAATTACAGCTAATCACATGTAGAGTTGCGAAGGCGCAAAATATAAAAGGCAACCCTCGTACAGATCAAAGTCATAGTCTCTAATGTCACGACATGCATCTTCAACAGCAATCAAAGTAGTGTCTTGCAAAGCAAAATCTGGAGAATTCAAAAGTTGTAAGACTTCTTCAGTTAACGGGTCACCTGTCTTCTGTTTCAGTTTTTGCAAACTTGAAATGAGTGGATCTGAAGATGCCAGAAGTCTCTTAAAAACATCTTACATGGTTTGTGCGCGCGAAGATTTTTTAGCGAAATTTTCGCGAATCCTCTTGATGTCTTTATTGCGTGATTCCTTCGCCATTTTGTTTTTGACAATTTCAATACATAATTCATATTCCCTGATGCTAAACCCAGTATGTTACTGATTTTTAACTTGTCTAATATCAAATTCAATTTATCAGTAGCTTTATGAGTTGGTTAAAGACAATACTGTATTATTGTACAAAAAATACTAATATATGATAAAATTTAAAGTGCCAGCTAGTTGCAGCTATTTTGAAGAATAATTTTATATATTTTGCAATGCGGTAATACATAGGTGGTAAAAATTTTGTACACGTAAACACTAGAAAACGCTAACCTTGTCCGAGAACCATATATGTTTGTATATGCGAAAGGTGTTGAAATATTATTGTTCTTGTGCGCAAATATCTTAAACTTACTTCCCGATGTTTCATCCGTGTTATTTGACACAAATTTGAGGTTTATAAAGGGCTTATCTTATCAAAAACGAGCCAAGTAAAAATCCAGTGCAACGTTGTTGTCTCAGTTGTTTTGCCAGCGCCCATTTGCAACATGCGTAAAAGATAGGAAACTCGACTATGCGCAATTCTCCGACTGCTGTTATATGCACTAAGGACCCCTATTAGCAAATATAATGAACTACATTCGAATCGCGGAATTTGAATTTTTGATTTTTGGCCAGCTTTTCTGATCATTCGGACCAGTGTGATTCGATGTTATTGAAAAAATCTTGTACGAAAATTAAATGACCTTTTTATTTGCCTTAAAAAATAAAATCAGACTTATTTTCTTTTACAATTAAATAGTAATAAAATAATAATTACTACATATTTTTTGATCATATGACAAAAAAAATAGATAGGTTTTACACTGGTATATGATCCACCAGGTTTAGTAGGTTCACATCAGCTAATAATTCGGTAATTTTTGAGTAATTTGTTGGTATCCAGGAAGATGATTGACATTATGTCGTAGAATTTTTCTCCAGATCTCCGTTTTCTTCCATATTGTATATTTTACTTCTTCATTCTTTCATCATAGCCGCAATGCAGTAAAATTTAGTGCCTGAATTATTTTGAATTTCCTGTAATTGAGGGGAATAAAAATTGACTGCCAAAATTATGCTGTACCAGTTGGTGAAAAACGTTGAGGGGTTAGCTTGAAATAAGTCACAAATCTATATCGATTCGGATGCGAATGATTTGAAGAGAAGCTCAGAATCATAAAAACGATTGCGACTTTTGCATAATATAAACACGAGGAATAAAATTGTATACCCGAACATCGCATCTGCAAAAATATCAAATAATTATGAGAAGATAGATAACGAAAATATTGCTGGTCTTCAAACTTCACTTCAACTTCAACTTTCCATTCTGGATGTACTTGCTCAGCTTCGTACACTTAAATTAAAACTGGAATTTGTTGGATACGAATAAAAGAATTTCATATTATATTTTCGCGCAAGGCAAGAAGATTTTAATAGTTATTTTTTCAAACACGATGATTTAGTATTTGGCGAAAATGCTGGAGAGGTTCTTCAAGAACTGAGTAATAAAAATCAGTCAGTACCGCCCGCCCATGCAACAAACATGAAAGAAAATTGTACAAAATTGGAACTATGTATTAAGTAAAAACAAATATTTTCAATACCTATGGTTTGAATGTGCTAATCTAATGATTGTGGCTATGCTCATTGAATTACAGGGAGGATAATTAAATTATGTTTTCTTTTTTGTGAATGGGAAGGCGTGCAAGAGATAAATAGTACATAGTGATAAATTGCCCCCAAAAAAGAATTTATGGCCTGGATTTAAAAATGTATCTCAAAAACATTTACTGCCAAGAGACAATATTTTTCTGCCACCACTTCACGTGAACCTGGGACTCATGAAAATTTTTTTTAAAACTATGAACAGGGATGGTGAAATGGAAGATACAGAAATCCTGTATTTTTAAACACAATTTCTTCGAATCAGTGGCGTGAAGTTGAAAAAAGCTATTTTTGTAGGTTCACAGAAACGAGAGCTTACCACGGACGTTCCTTTGAATTCGAAGTTAAATGGAGCAGAAAAAAGAGCTAGGGCGGCTTTAATTGAATTGTGTAATAACTTCCTTGGCAAGGCGAAAGCTGACAACTACCGGTCGGTTAGCGAGAAGCTACGACTGCAGCAATGAAAAGGAAGAAATATGCTATATATAACTTGCATTTTATACCAAAAATGATATTATCATACACGAAAATAATGAGGGGGAACAAACATTTTTTTTTTTTGCAGACCAGTGTAAGAGAAGCCACAATCTGCTTACCTAAATTCATATAAACGAGCTTACTTATGTAATGTGTAGATAATTTGGGTATAGGAAGTGAGTGAGGTAATTCACAATTCTACATCTTTTCCATTCTAGTGGCTACGAGTGTCTTTTTAATGATGAGACATAAGATTCGGGATTAATTCAGGAGAGGGAGGGATTTAGCAATCTCTCGTGAAATTTATAAATACACTTACATGTACAATAATATAATTGTGGTAATCCGCGCTGCTAAAATGGCATACGAAAATATTTTATGTATAGATTATCAGTTGAATAAAAAATGTTGAATATAGTTATACATTTCACAAGTCCATTCTTGGTTTTTGGTGAATTGTATCCTGCTAATATGATAACGGGGAATATTTTTGAGTATGTTTGTTACCCTCTCACATCTAAACGCCGGAACAGATGTCCTTGAAAGCTGGCGCATAAACAGCTTATAATGTGGATAAACTTACAGGAGAGTTACCACCTGTTTATCTTGTTTCAAATAAATAGCGAATTAAATAAATAAGTAAAATCACGTATTGCTATATGACAGCAGGACAAGAGATTTAGATCAGATTTCGCGCATATATCATCAGTTATACGAGTTGCCATTTGGTTTGAAGTTTAAATTCAATTAAAACAAGGAGTGAGTTAAAATCTTGCAATATGGATGTCAAACGAAAGAGGTTTAGAAAAGCTAACTGGCGAAAATGTTTGAAAAAAAGTTGCCACTTTTTTAAAGTTAAATTAAATTAAATTAAATTAACAAACTCAATGAATGTCAAGTTGAAAGTTTAAAAAAGCTTAACTTCAAAAATATGTTTTATAAGATTGCCACGCTTTACAAATATTATTTAAAATTATAATGAAATATTGAGTTTTAAGCCACAAGTGAAAAAAACTTAAAACGTCCCAATTTTAAAAATACTTTTGGAGAGAATTGCCACCTGCTAAAACAAGTAACCTAAATTAAATTAAAATTTATGAGTCAAAGCAAGGCTTATTAAAAAAAATCATGAAAATGTGTTTAAAGAGTGTTGCCACCTGTTTCAAAATAATAACTTATATTGGTGTGAAACAAATGTGTTCGCATGCTAAAATTTTTGAAGAGGGTTGCCACCTCTTGAAAAGCGTTGAATAAATATAATCGGTAAGGTAACTAAAATTTTAATTTTTTAATTTTTAATTGTACTATACTGATGTCAAACGAAACATTTTGAATGAAAGAGTTTGTTCGAGAAATATATTTCGACAGGGTTGCCACCAGTTTAGAAATTTCAAAATCAACTAAATTTATAAGATAAATTAAGCATTGCAAAACTGATTTGAGCTGATAAAGGTTAACTTATCCTGTAGAATTAATTTTTTTGAGAAAAACTTTTTCACTCATTGCTTAAGAGTGGGAAAACTCTGGAAAGGGTCAGCGTATTAGGCTTTGCATTGATTTCGATGTAGTCCTTATTCAAAACTTCTTTAACAGTGAAAAATTTCTCATATGTAAAACGGATACTTTCATGCTCGTTGACCGCGTTGCACTGAAGAACCCGCTTGGATCTGTTTAGCCTCATTTGCCTCAAGCGCAAATTGACTATAGGCTTTCTGTGGAGATCATCTCGATAAAGTCTTGAATTAATCAGGTCGATATATCTAAATTTTCTATTTTCTGAGGGATTCGATTTGATTGATTCGAATCACACGAGGACAACTACTTCACTTTCTGCCATCAACTGTAGACGTGTGGGAAAAGCGATTAATAGTGCTTAAAACAAACATTCTCAAAATATTAGGTTTTTTGGGAAGCTCATAAATTTCACTTGCGCATTTTCCATACATATGTAAAACAATCATCGCAATACGATTTTCTTTAGCTCACCACTCCATTGTTAATTAAAAGGGAAACTAAACACTGAACTGATAAGTAGACACTGAATACAAATTATAATAATAAGAAAACGCCACATTTTTCTGCGATTTTGTCCTCGCTGTATGCATTGTAAGGAGAATTTATAGCCAAACTAAATTTATTTAGAACCCTCATCATTTGAAAACATGGATTCTTTCTTATTCGGGAACGATTCTGCAGTCTCCTACTTGAGGTAGGTGGTCTATGAAAAAAGCGATATATTCGCGTGTCTATCTTTTGTAATACTCTCAATTTTTCTATGACCTAACAATCCATCAGTAAAAGAAACCCCATCTCTATGCATGTAATTTCCGCAAGGTTGTTCTAGTAGCAGGGCTGTGTCAATATCATTCGCCACATTTACTTCCGCTAGCGAAAAGTAGCAGCAACACAGATGATAGGCGCCCATCTAAGGGCAAGTAGCCAGTGAAGGCAACAGTAGAACAGAGAAGTAAATGAGCGTATTTGGCATTCATGCGTGCTGGTAAAATAGAAACAAAGTTTTCGCGACAAACGCAGCACCACATAAGAGCATACACATTTAGATATCTACATATCTAGCCAAAGATATTGTATATGGCCGTGTTGGGTTGTGCCAGAATTCAGGCACCAACTATGTATGTAGCCTAAGGTATAATGATGTGCGCGTGGCCAAAAAAAACAGCCAACGTTCGCTAGATATTCGTATAGTTAGAAGAACTTCTATAGCGCACGCAGACACCGACACCTACAGCTTTGTGCATCCGCTTACACTTGGGCTAAAGTCAAACTTATTAGAAATTTTGTCTGCGTGAAGCTTAGCATGGGATGAGCGTGAAAATCCCAGTTAAGTAATGACTTATGTAGGCTTTGGTAGCGCTTGCGAGAATTTGACACACTGCTGCAACTGTAGCTCACTGGATGCGCACGTAGTTTTTTTTTTGTTTCACTTTTTTCTGCTTTTCCGTTTGTGCGAGAGTTGACTAACTTCGTGGCAGTTTTTTTTTTTTTGAGGTTTTCTATGCCCGCAACCGACTACACGGCGTATGAGTGATATTGTCACAGTGACAATGAACGGATTTTTCCCCCATTCTTTTCATCATCTTTTGGCGACTAAGTATGCGGTTCAGTGTCCTAAATATCCGTCGTAAATGGTAATTAAGTAACGGCTAGCAAGCGTTGTGTATTTGTAGTAGGTATTGCGTAGTTAGATGGGAGTGTAAGCGTGATGAGTATTTGAGCCCTTTGGTTGAACAAATTTCTTTTCAGATTATTTATTACAGTATTCTACAAACAATATCCTACTAATATTGAAAATGTAAAAGTTTGTGAGTGTGTGAGTATGTTACCTTTTCAGGCCTAAACAGCTAGACGCAATTGTACGGAATTGTGCACATATATAAACTACACCCTACACAAGCATATAGGCTATACTTTTTGGAGGGTTGCCACCTGCTAAAGAAAAAATTATAGCCAATTAAATAAACAACTTAAATTACATATTTCAATATGTAGTTCGTTATAGGGTTTATCATTGAATCGATTTCTGAAAGAGAGTTGCCACCTATCTAAAAGGCTAAATTCAATTAAAACATAGAATGAAATTGAATATTAAAATATGGGTATCAAATGAAAGAGGCTTAAAATAGCATCATTTCCCAGTAGTTTTAAAAGAAGGTTGCCACCTGTTTAAATGCAAATTAAGTGAAAGTAACAAAATAAATAAACTTTTCCAATATGAGTGTAAAAGAAGGGTAGAGGAAGCTTAATTACAAATATGTAAGATTTTTAAAGAGGGTTGTCAGCTGTATAATAAATGAATCAAAACTATAATTCTAATCAAGTATTGGCAAAACAAGGGGTTTTAGAAAACTTAGAAGTAGGCATTAAAAAATTTAATCATCAAAACGTGTTTTCAGAGTGTTGCCATCTGTACAAACAAATTAATTAAAATCATAATTCAAATCAAATATTGGCATACAGGCCCAAGGGAAGCGGTTTAAGAAAACTTTATATTGCAACAACTACCTTTGGAGGTGGTTGCCAGTTACTTAAAAGGGTAAAGTGAACCAAAATAAAATTATTTGGTTAAATGAAGTTTAGCGGCGCGGAACTCAAAGGAAGTAGACATAGAAAAACTTAATCATGAAAATGTGTTTAAATGGAGTTGCCACATGTTTGCTACAATTATGAAGATTGTTGCCACCTGCTAAAGAACGTTAATTTAGTTTAATTGGTAAGATAACTGAATTTCTACTATATTGCGGTCAAACGAAAAAGGATTAAAGAATATATAGACAAGAAATATTGTTCGAAAGTGTTGCCACCTGCTAAATTTATTTAAACTCAATTCAATTTATAATATAAATGAAGTATTACTGCACTGGTTTGGTTTGATAAAGGTTTAGGAAAACTTAGTTCTGGAAAAATGTTGAGGGGTCACCAGCGATTTGAAGATGATATACAAATTAAGCAATTAACGTAGGTGAAATCAGGTAATAAAATTAGGTTGTTATGAAAAACTAAAAACCACATGCATTTATCAAGACACATTTTTGAAAAGATGTCTTCTTCATACCAGTACAAACATTCATTGTCAATATCCTGGAATAAAATTGCCAATGGCAAAAAAGTTTCAGCAAACAACCGTAACCGGTAATTAAGAAGTAGGGTTAGATTTTTTGCTTATATAATAAAAACAAAATAAATACTGGAAATGAATTAAAAGTTTTATCTTTTGTGAAATTATTTACCTACTTTCTGAGAAATTTGGAATCATAACTTAAAGCTGGTTTCTTATATGTCAATGTGCGTTTTAAAGTAAGATCCTTTTAGCTTTGCGTGTTAACATTAAAATTGTATGTGAAGTTGGATGCAAGCATACTTTTTTTTTTAAATCTTTTGCTTTTTCCCGTCTGGAATGCTTGATTGCATGAGCCTTCGTCGCTATTTATGTAGTAGCCACGCCCGTCTTTAATGCCCATCAGTGACATATTATATTCTCGTAAATGAGAATTCGCCTGTCTGCGCGCTCAGTAGGGCTCAGCATGCTGGGTAATCAGCACACTCAGCGGTGGTTTTATGGCCCAGCTGTGCTTTATTTAATAAATTTGCGCCTGCACTTATCTTCTTTTATTTTTTGTTTATTTATTTTCCTTAGTCTCTTGCTGCAGCTTCGGCGTTTCTTCTCAGTTCTGTTTAATTTTTGAGGAAACGTAAGAAAAAAATCATAAAATTTAGATAATAACAACATAAAACCAAGCAAATTAATTTACTTTAACGCTAAGCAAAAACACTGTGGTTTGTCAAGAAACTCTGCTTCTCTAAAAGGGATTAGGGTGGGAAAAACTTCAAACGAAAGTTGAGCGTTGCGAAGAGTAGCGCAAAATTATTGCGCCGCTTGCTAAGAAATTTATTCAACTAATTTTCCTTAACCATCCTACGCAATAAGCAGGAAAGCGAAGGAGAGTTAAAAATGCCAATAAATAATAAATACTGAGAAAAGCAGGATTTGATGTCACTGGGTGCTTGTCTTTGAAGCAAAAAAGTAAAAAATATTAAAGGGAATGAATTTTAAGAAAAATCTTTTCAAAAAATACCTTGCAGTATTCGGGAATTCTAAATGCAGTTAAAATT
Source organism: Anomoia purmunda (assembly GCA_951828415.1). Lineage (NCBI taxonomy): Eukaryota > Metazoa > Arthropoda > Insecta > Diptera > Tephritidae > Anomoia > Anomoia purmunda. Next base: position 18,762,694 of record OX639997.1, on the reverse strand, counting down.
TAAGTAAATATATTTACACAACTTGAAAAGGCATTTTTGGAAAAATTATTCATTTTTTTAATACACGAAATATTATAAATTACTGTACAGTTCCGTCATATTTAACAACTTAAGACTTAGTGAAACAAAAATAGGTTTCTTGCTCTATAGATTTACTTTTTTTAAATAATATTTATATATAATAATATTTATTATATATTTGGTTATTTTTATTTTCCTAATTTTAGCGAATAATATGATTTTGAATATAAATAAATTTCGTGATATTTTGCTTGAAATCTTTCACGAGCATCAAATCGCACCGTATATGTAGTAACCAAAATAAGCCCAAAGCTTGTTAATATTTTTTTAATGTATTTATATTCAGTTATAAAACACTCGATGTATTTGCAAAAGTTAGCTTGATTTTTTATAGCTCAAAAAAGTTTTCATTTCTCTTAGTTGGGTTTAAAAAAGTGAAAAAAATATTTTGATATATTAACTTGACCGGGCTAAAAAAAGTTTAAAATATATAAGGAAAAATTGTATAACATTCAAGCCTCTGGAATCAAGAAATTCCCAATGATTTTGCACAATTTTTGATTTTTAAGTTTTCACATTTTTTTTGTAAACTTGCTCTTGGATTTTTATTTAATTAATATAGTTGAAGGTGTACAGAAAAAAAAATTACAATCAACGAGATTTTATATAAAATCCATTCGTTATTTTGAAAAAAGTGAATGAGATCTCATTTAAAAAAACTTGTCAAAATTCAATCGGAATTTTTAGTCACTTTTGGCGTGCACATTATTGTACTAAATTAAATCTGCAACAAAAATGCGTAACCAAAAGTTTTCTAAAAATACAAATTAAACGGATGAAATTTGTATTAAACTTTTTAAAATTTTCTAAATCGTGTACAAAATTTTAAACAAGGCGAATTCATATAAGGTAGTGTTATAAGTACAACTTCAAAATTCCCATCTATTTTGTTTCTGGTTTTGCGTAATTTACATACACACAATTTACATACATTTTGTTTTTGCTTTTACAGCTTTTGAAAGCTGATACGAAAAACCAAAAAAAAAAAATACATGTATGTGAATAAAAAAAATAATATCGACTGCTATAGTAACTACATATTATATGAATTTGCCTTGCTTTCAAACTTACATTTTTATCCTTTTTTTATACTACATGAAAAATAACAAAGGGACTTAGGTTGAAAAATTTAAAAAAAAAATTACTATTTGGTTAGTTGTTTGAGTCACCGTACATAATTTGTTTTAAAGATATTTGATTTAGAGATTCTCCGAAAGTTAGGAGTGATCCCCAAAGCCTGCCTTCACCAATGGGTTGCAAATTGAGACTCTCCTATATTTTTATTAATGGTATGATGTGTCGCTTGGAGATATTCCACAGAAAAGATACGGACCAATCACAAGTCATCGGTTTTGAGAGATCATCAGTCCTTTTTTTTGCCTTCGTGTCCTTCGATTTGCAGGTGGCCAGTTAATTCAGAAGAGTTTCGCAGCCTGGCGTAAACGTTTTATTCTTTTACGAAGCCATTCGCACTTCAAAAATGGGTAAGTTAACTTTTGCTGGGGTTTCTAGGACCTTAGCTTAGATATTCCTGCACCAGTATTTAAATCCTCGGTAGCAGTCAATTTCAGGTATTATAACCTTATATGACTTACATATTTAAAAGTAGCTTACATTCCGATGTGTGAAGCATTTCAAATCAAAATAAAAGAAAATCAATGCACAAAAAAGTCGTCAATAAATATATTGGTCTACCGAAATCAACTCATATATTTTTTTTTTTTTATTTTCACAAAATTTTAATATGAAAACTAAACTCTGCATTTTGACCAACTTTGAAATAGCAAACATTTATTTAAAAAAAAAAATTTAAACATAAATTTTTCCTAGCAGTTGCACTATAAAGATTTACCCAAAATCTACTGATAGATAACAATCCGTAAATAATCTTGAAAAAATTAAAATTTGAGGTAAAGTTTTTTATATTAAAAACACAATTTGAGTATTCTGCAGAGGCTACATAAATTCACAGGCCTACTTAGGAAAATTGTTAGTTTTTTTCTAAATTTAGTTTTTTTCAATCGCAAAAGAAAAAATACTTTATGGTTTACTTCAAATATATTTTTATGAATTTTTTTTTTGTTTCCGCTAACTTTATATTGCTCTTACTAATCACTCTTTCGCAGAAAATTCAACAGTAAGTCCTGGCAACTTTAAAATTACATTTTACTACATTCAAATCTTATGGACTACAAAAATATTTATTAAAATATACTGAGCTGCAAATACTTCCAAAAATTGAGTTTTTTTTATAAATAAAAAGAGTTTTTTATAATATTAAAAACAAAAATATATATCTGATAATATTTCATATAACTCGTTTACAATTCCATAAAACTCGACTTTTGAAGCAGGTGACCGCTAACTATAATTATTCTCCTCGTTCAATATTCATATTATAATATTTTATATATGTAGTTGTATATAGTTTAGTAAAATTTTACGTTTCAAACAGATAACAAACATATTTTAATATTTAATAAAACTTATGTCTAATTAAATTAAATTTGAACTTTTGAAACAGGTGGCAACCCTCTCCAAAATATAGGTATGAACCTTCTTTTCGCCGAAACGAACCGTTTGAGGCCTCAATAGGTCATACATTTTGCGTATAATTTATATAAATTCGATTTTCCAACCAGGTGGCAACCCTCTAAAAAATTAGCTGTAAATTTCTTTCCGAGACGAACTGTTCGACGCTCATATTTTAATATTTTTTATATCGTGCGTATATTTTAATTAAATTGGATTTTTCAAACAAGTGGCAACCCTCACCCAGGCATAACATATGCTTTGCGAGCTATTCTCATAACTAACATTGGTACGTACCAAATTTCATATTTCAAAATTTCGCACACAAACACAGTGGCACAAGTTTTTTATTTATACAGGATTATCTTTGGAAAGAGTGCGTGAAAATGTGACTTTTATATAATTAAAAGCATAATGTATCCTTTGTTGTCATGAAAAGACAAAAGACAAAAGAAATTAGAAAATTATAATTTTAACTTTTTCGCTTTTCATACTTTTTTTATATTAAAAATACACAAAATATAAAATGCTACAGCCAAATGTCCATTAAAAGACACTTATAAAATCAATTTGTTTACTGATATCCAAAAATATTTAAGCGAAGAGCATAGTGTATTTTCTGATTAGAAGAAACGCCGAAATCGTAAATCTTCGAGCGTAAAAAAAATAAGCAGTTTGAAAAAGAAAAATAGCGACTTATGTCAGAACTCCTAAAATACTGCCTTGAGATATACCTGCGGATGCAATGAAGCGCTCCGACAATGCGACCTCAATCGAAACTACATATCGTCTATAATATAAATAACATTTAAAAAATTGAGGAAAGTCGAATGAAAACCAAGCGAATCAAGTTTTGGTAATAAGTTTTTGTAAGACCTCCATCGAACGCTTTAGAAAAATTTTTATAAATACAGTCAACTTGTAGTCCGAAGTGCGAAAGCTGCTTAGCCTAATACACTAAAAACAGCTAGGTTGGATATGGTAGATCTAACAGCCATAAACCCGCTCTTTTGAATTAACTTTACTATTCTTTGATGACGGATTCAGAAGGTTCCGATATAATCGAAAGCTTCGAAATCTACCGATAATTGTAGACATAATTTTTCTTAACATTTTTTTAAATTTCAATCGTCGATAAAAACCCCGGCAGATAATGATTTGTTAAAAAGTAGTTTTAAAGCGATAACAATGGACGGGCTACTTTTGATAAAAATCGCCATACAAGTCAAAGCTTTGATGAAAGCTTCAAATCACCAAAATCATACCGACGAAAGTTTATTAGTTTGGCAAAAAGAAAAAGTGGCATCATCATTACAAATGAAATTCGATCTGAAGAACTCAGCAAACAAATTGGCCACAACAGTAGGCGTACTCGCAGATTTATCATTTAAACTAAGAACAGAGGGAACTTCAGCACAAAACATTTTATATTTAATGAAGTGCCAAAGTGTCTAAGGACTAGACTTAATGTTCTCCTCAGCTCTAAAGATGTAGTTTAATTTAATTTTTTAATATAGATAGTACTGATCTCCGAGTCCTCCCTGATTTTGTAAATTTTTTATGAAATCGATTTCGCAGATTTTTAAGGTTCTTAAGCTCAAAAGTAAACCAATGAAGCTTATATGGTTGGTTTTTTTATTTGTGGTATATTTTCCAGGCAAATTCCACGTACTTATGGTTCAAAAACCTAATAGCATTCATCAGTCATCCAAGCAATTCAACAATATCTCCCAGATAATATTCTGTAAAAAATAAGCTTGGAAAAATCGCTACAGGAGTAATTGAAAGTTTCTTAACCGGTTTACTACTAATAAATTCATAAAATGGAACCTTAAGGGCGAGAAGAGTGAAATGTATTCAGAGATAAAAGCATTAACATTTGCACTCACGAAAATGAGATAAAGAATTCTATTAAGCTTGATCATGAAAAAATTCATTTGTACTGATTCAAGAGATGATGTTACATTGGTTGGAACAAGAGCCAAATTTGTCAAATTACTAGACCAAATAAGCTCTGGAGGATTAAAAATCTTCAAAAAAAAACACAAATTCGGTTATCCGCTTATATTTCTTTGAACCAGCGAAGCCATATTACCCGCATGTGAGCTAAATTTGTTGAGAAAGAAAAAGTAATTATCTAGTATATACGGAGCCAAAAAAGCATTTTTAATAAAATCTCTTTATTACGAGCGCTCTACCTTTAGAAAATCAATTTTTCTTCAAACGTAGAGTTTTGCGCTAACTGGGATATGCACATTAATACACACATACGTTCATGTACGCGTATACTTGCACGAAAAAATTACTTCGCTACATTGAAGTCCTCCGCTTAGTTGTATAACAAATTTTTCCACTTCAAGGTGAAGTAATCTCGCTATAAATTGAATTAAACTGCACCATAATAACTTGTTGGATGACAAAAAAAAAAATAAAAAAGCAACCAAAAAATCCCCCAGCGACAACGTAAACATAAGAACACCAAAAAATAATTTAAGTGCACTTCGCATTTGAAAACGAAAAATGACGTGGAAATGTTTTTCCTGCGGCCAACTTGACAACAACCATGGACTTGTACAGATAACGCAATTAGAGTAGACTAGGCAATGCCCCTCCACGCACCCCCGACGACAAACTCAAATTCAAAGTCACTCTTAGCGCACAGTTGCGATGAGTTGAAAAAAAAAACTAATTAGAAGCAGAAAAAAATGGCAACTTTGCTGAAGTAGCAGTTGGAGAAATATGTAGGTACAGAAGACGTGTAGCTAGGCAGACATACAGAAGTTTACAAGTTAATTTGGCAGCGAAAAAAGAAATTACTGCGAAAAAAATGCTCAGCTAAAAAAAAAATCTTTACACACCACACCGTTGCACACCACACCGTTGCACACACACACACTTAGACATCTCGGGGAAGCTGGTAAATTTTATTAAGGAGTGGCTGCTGATATGTTGAAATAAAAACAGTTGAAAAAAAAGCGACGACTTGCTTAATCAAAACCAGCTGCAGGCACTCGGAAAAGAAAAGAGCGCAAAATGTGTTTAAATTAGCTGAAAATATTAGATAAATTTACCAGCAGCGTGTAATGCATTTGAAGAAAAATAGGCAATAGCGATTTCAAAAAAAAAAAAAACAGAAATTAAAGTAAAAATATTTCTGTACAAAAAAAAAAACGAAGAATAATGAAGCAACTCGAGTGAACTTTTGGTAAAACTTTTTTTCTATGCTTCTAATTACTCAGCTACAATTTGTAGACTGCCTCATTTGAGCATGCAAGGCATCAGTTACGCTTCGATTAGCAGAAAAATTTTAGATTGCCAAACAAACCTGAACCGAAAATTAATAAATATTTACGAACAGATGGCGACGCGTCATTCGCGTAAAATATATATTAAAAACTTTTAAAGTAAATAAATAAAAAAAACCATTGAACAGCAATGTCCTCAAACGGCGACGGTCGATAACGGTCTCTGTGTTTGACTCTGCAAATGACTTGTGGCTGTATGTATGTATGTCAAATTGAATGTTGTTTGAATGAAGGCTTTTGCAGTATGGCGGCATTCGTGCGGCATTTCAACGATGTGCCGCTACCATTTTGATTAAATTTCCATAAACAAATTTTTGGTCAATGAACCAAAGTCAATATTTATTAAAAAGCAGACTGCAAGCCAACTTGAGATGTTAACACATTGCTGCTTTTGTTGTTGGAATTTGAAAAATTTAATAATATTTATGTCTAAGTGACAGCCCGAACATTTGTGGTTCGATAGGCATTAAAATGAAATGTTGCTAATCTGATTAAATTTTTGCAAAAAAAAAAAACGAGTGGAAGCGAATGACTGGAAAAGTAAAAAAAAAAGGTATGTGTAGAAGTATGTATGTTGAAAAGGTAAATTTTTAAGTTTCAAGAACATAACTAATACTACCTTAGTGGATTTAATTTACATTTTAAATAATAAGGTATCTAATCCTAACTAGTTTATTAATAAAATTTAAAAGCTTCAACATTATTTAAATAAAAATTTATAAATTTAAAATTTCCCTTAATAAATTTAAATATATTTTACAATTACAAAATTTAACTCACACTGAACAAATTTTTTTCGTACCATTTGTGTAACCGCGGCTGCTGGCAAAAATTTAGTCAATACTTAATGAAATTACTATTGATTATTTTTCATTGATAAGATACATAGATAAAATAATGGCGGCCGCGGTAGCTGAGTGTGTGGCATGTGCGCTTCATTCGGTGGGCCCGTGATCCATTTCAGGCCGAAAACTATAGAAAAAGTTTTTTAAATAAACCTTCTTTAGCGTGAGAGGGATCGTATATGAGAATAAACAACCATACATACTGAGGTCGCTGAGGTAGCCATTTCGGCATCATTTTAGGTCATTTCAGTATTACTGGACTGTTTCACCACCACCACTAAAAAAGTATTGGTCAACTACTCAATACTAGTACAACTACTACTCCTACAACTTCACTACTACTACTAGCTACTACTTCTACTAATTATCACTAATTTCTACTATAAATCTCATTAATGCTGCTACTAATTATTACTACTATTTTTACTAATGCTACTACCAAATATTACTAATTACTACTGGTTTTATTAATGCCGCTACTAAATATTACTACTGTTTTTAATAATTTCTAATACTTCTTTTATCAGTGTTGCTACTAACTATTATTTTTACTGCTATTTTTACTAATGCAACTACTAAGTACCACGGCTATTTTTACCGTTGCTACTTCTAAGTTCTACTAACCACTATTACTCTCACAACTATTACTACTAACGACTACTATCACTACTACTCCTATATTTAACTCTCTACATATTTTTGAAGTCGGCAAAGAAGTTTTACTTCTGGCTTTCGCTTTTAGGTGAACGAGTGTTTTTTTCTAGTCGCGGTTGTCCCTTGACAGGCAAAGGTAAGCATCCGAGTATTTTTCTGTAATGAAAAAACTTCAACTTGTTTGTAGTCGAACTCCTCCGAAACGGTTCAACCGATTTTAATGAAATGTTGTATTTATATTTGGTAGGTATGGGAAAACGTAGTAAATTATATTTTATGCATGGGTGAGGATTGCCAACCGAACGTAAATTGTAATCAAAATATTCCCAAGTGATATGAAATATTATAGTATGTATTGTTGTTAAACGATTTGTCTCGGAAAGAAGGTTTATTTGACTTGTATGAGGGTTGTCACCTATTTGAAAATTCTAATTTAATTCAAAAGCTATATAAAATATTTAAACATCTATATCAAACGGTATATCTCGGTGAGGAAAAGGTTCATAACTATATTTTGCAGAGGGTTGCCATCTGGTTTAAAAGTCGAGTTTAATAAAATTGTACGCAAGTTATAGGAAAAACTTATATAAGGGTGTTATATGGTTATCTTTGATGTGGAGAAGGATATATATTAAAAAGGGAATATATGGCTATATTTAGCGAACGTTGCCACCTGCTTGAAAAGTCCAGTTGACTTAAATTGTACGCAGTTTTTATAAACCAGTAATATATGTATGGTTGCCAAATCATTTATTTCGCTGGGAGCAACTTGACAAGTATATTTTGAGTAGGGTTGCCACCTTTCTTAAAAGTCGAAGACAAGGTGCATACAAATACTTTTTAGAGGGCTCCCAACTATTATACGTGACAAAAATAGAAATGCCTTTTCTGGTTACATATGGAAAGGGCAATTAAGAAAAGAATATAAGCAGGGCATCGTCTGCCGGCTTTTTCTATTAAAAATAATAAAAATAATAATAACTAATTTTGCGCTTACATCATTCCCTACATGACATGACATCATTCCCTACATGACGACATAACGGCAGCACCACCCATGTTCACAACTTTTTGCTATTTAATTTTCTTTGCTTTATTTTATAATTATTTTTTGATAAAGATATAGTTCATTCTACAACCATAAACCGGTCAAACTCAAGTTTCAAACTTTGTACACTATATTGTGAAATTTTTAATTACATATTTTTGAAATGATTTTCTTGACGGTCCTTTTATCCGCATAACGCATGCTCGGATTTATTTATAAAAAAAAACACTTCTATCTAAAATCTGTACAATATAGTGTCAAATTAGTCGCATCTTTCCCGCATTTGAACAAAGTTTGAAATTTGTATTTAATCGGTATTTGCTGTAGAATGAACTTAATTTTTATAGAAAAAAAAATCACTGAAATCAAATATAAAAAAGCAAATAAAAACTACTTGCTCTGGGCAAGATTTGAGACAGCTACTGCTGAACTTCTTGGTTTATTTTTGTTTCAAGGGCAGTAAATGTAATTCGATAATTTGACTAACTTCTTTAATAACAAAATACGCCTCTTTTCTTTAATTAATCTTTTTTTTTTGCCTTATTTTTAACTAATTGAAGCCTTTCTATTCTGACCTTGATCGAATATATTGTTTTTTGGTAAAAATGAGCAGACATGTATTTTTGAAACTCAGCTTACAAATAATGAAAAGAAATTGCCACCTAATGTTTAAACAATTTTATCGGGCATATGAAAAAATTACTTTTTTCTCAAAACTTAATTCCTCAAAAAGCGTATTTTTTCACATCTGAACACTTAAAAATGTATTTTTTCCGGGCAGCTGTTAGCCAAAACTCTTTGTTTAAGAGACATAATTTTTTATTTTTTCCTTGTAATAATGGCGCTCAACTGAAGTTCTTAATTTTGATGAGAAAAATTTAATAAATATACTTTTCGAGAAACTAAATATTAAGAAAGTGTCCTTTTGTAATTTTTCCTTTTCAATTTTTGAGATATGAGTTGGCAGTTTTTTCTTCGCATTTCAATGCTTAACTAATTGTGAACATTTTTTCAAAATCGGTCAATTTTAAAAGAAGCTATGAACATTAAAAAAACATAAATTTTAAATAAGGAAAATACGATTTTCCCATCGAAATTAAAATCGCCGAATAATATCGGAAGAAATATTTTTTAGAAAAAATACGTGTCTGAACATATTGACCAAGAACCAATATATTCGAATTTCATGGCAAAAAATGGATCAGTTGACTTGTAATGGAAAGGGGCATTTGAAATTTGATTTGTTTACTTTCCTTCAACATCAAATCACTTTTCGAATGTATGCCTTTAATGGACATTTTAGCCGTAAGAAGGATGTAAAGATAGCATGTTTTCCTACTTATATAAAAGTAACAGTAATTTGGCACTTTCACTACTTTATTTGATGCTCGGCCAAAGTTCTCCTTCAATTTGAGTTATGCATTATGTTACCGTAACCTAAATTGAGGGCGCATACAGTTTTACATCATCCCCTAACGGCAAATTTTGTAGCGAAACCCATACAGATTTTCTCCATAGCCTTTCAGGGAGACTAATTTGAGACCGCAACTGCTACTTTCATACACCTGTGGTGTCTTTTGGAATGAATTTTTTTTTTTTTTACTTGCATTACATAGCAATTTTTCCCCACAAATATTCTACGCTTCACTCAAAACACTTAACTTTGCGCTTACCTTCCTCCTTTATTTCTGCGCAAATGGCATTAAAATAATAAAAGTAAATTTTCTTTAAGAAAAAAAAAAAAACACTTTCACCATTAATATTATTTTGGCAATTTTATCTGTATATTGAAGTTCTATGACTATGAATAACTCGCATTCGCCAAGTTCATATTTTATTGAAAACCCTAGTTTCAAATGAAGCAGTAAAAGTGCAAATTCACGTTTCAACTAACTGTTATTTACGCAATAAGTGCAATAAAAATTTATAGATAGATGCCACCAAGAGCGAAATGAAATTGAAAGTACTCATTTCATAAAATTAGAGCAGTAGGTACATCTGGTGGACGTACATATATATTTTCACTTTCATACAGTGCTGGTCGACAGAATGGAATCGAAATTTTTTTGTTCGCAATATTTTACTTTGTTTTACAGCTGCATGTACGGATAAAGTAGTTTTATAGCATACTTCTATTTTTAATTTGCGTGTAGTGTGTGAATGGTTTAATTTTAAAAGCAAAAAAAGTGCAGAGGTTTTATGGAAATTGGTTATCTTTTAAATCTAAAGCATAGTGCAAATATTGAGGTTAATAATGTGAAAGAAACTCTACCAAGTGTACAATCGACTTTTACGGTCTGTTGCTTTTTTAATTTCTTGTCGGTCTTTTTCTAGAATAGCAGTCCTTAAGTCGAAGCTGGAATATTAGGCGTAAATTTTTAAAGTTTTTGTGGCTAAAAAAAGTCACTTCAAAAAAGTTAGATAATCTATTTAATTCGCTAAACAGAGCGCCAGCTTCATTTCCAAAAACCCTCACACCAGCACTGAGGTAGAGCTTTTAGCCGCTTCCTTTACAACTTGTTTTCTTATACGTCGCACAAAAAACATTGTTTTTATAATAGTTGTATAAAATGTATAAATTTTTTTATAAAATGCCACTTAATTTCAACAGAAATTCTTAGAATATGGCAAAATCTTGGTAATCTTAAAATCCAAAAGAGCATATATAAAATTTAGGAGCATGATTGTGAATAGATAACATATGACCAAAATTGAAGACAACTGCGTCATGGGTCCAGACTTGCAAATTTTGTTTCCCTATTCACAACTAGTTCATGATACTTGTGGTACCGAATAGTGCCGAACCCTGTTGAAAAAAGATAGATTAAAAAGCACTTTTAGGACCTCTTCTCTGGAATGTGTAGGACAATCGGTAGTCTCCGTTCCATGATTAAATTTTCTTAAAGCTAATCCCTTGGAATCCCATGCTTTATACTTCTCTTAACTTATTTTATGTACTTTTTTAAGTAGATGTCAACCCTATCCAATGTTTTATATAAATTAAGCATTCTAAAACTCCTTCATACAACCTCCCAGTTTTTTCGATACTCAATTTTTCTAAACCTCTGCCAGCTCAAAACCATTTTTTCGTTTGACACCAGTATAGTAGAATGCCCGTTACCTTACCAGAAAATTTTAATCAGCGGTCTCTAAAAGGTGGCAACCTTCATCAAACATATTTTCGTATAAACTCTACCGCTTCAGTGTGACACTGTAATATTTCAGTAAGTTTACAAATAGCATTAAATCAGTGTATTTAAACACTCCATACATCTAATCTCCTAATAAAGTTTTTTTAAGCCTACTTTCTGTGAATCCTATTACGCGATACTCTATTAACTTAATAAGTAAATTGAATTTAAATTTAAGTAGGTGGCCTCTCTCTTCAAAAGTATTTTAAAAATAAAAGTTTTCTTCAAACTCTTTCGTTTGAGACTCATATTTCAATATTTGATTTAACTTATTTTATTATTTAACTTAATTTGCACACAAACAGGCGGCAACCTTTTTTAAAAATATTTCAGAAATGAAGCTTAATTGAACCTCGCATATAATATTAGTAGAATGTGAGTTAACTTATTATAATTTTTTTATTTTTTTTTTCGAACAGGTGGCAACCCCCTCTAAACTTATTTTTGAAATTACGCATTATTAAAATTTGTAGTTTAGAACTCATATTGTAAACTGCCATATTTTTTTTTAAATTTAAATTAATTTGCATTTAAACAGGTGGCAACCCTCTCCAAAATTATTTTTGAAATTTCGCTTTCGTAAAGTTTGTAGCTTGGCATTCATATTGTAAAATGTCGTTTACTTTGTTGTTTAACTTATATTTTTTTTAATTTAAATTAATTAGCGCATAAACAGGTGGCAACCTTTTTAAAAAATATTTCGGAAATGAAGCTTAATTGAACCTTGCATATAATATTAGTTGAATGTGAGTTAACTTGTTATAATTTTGTTAATTTTTTTTGAACCCTCTCTTAACTTATTTTTGAAATTACGCATTATTAAAATTTGTAGTTTAGAACTCATATTGTAAACTGCCATATTTTTTTTTAATTTAAATTAATTTGCATTTAAACAGGTGGCAACCCTCTCCAAAATTATTTTTGAAATTTCGCTTTCGTAAAACTTATAGTTCGGCACTCAAATTGTAAAAAGTCGTTTATTTTTTCACTGAACTTAACTTGCATATAAACAGGTGGCAACCTTTCGTATGAGTATTTGGGAAATGAATCTTTATTGCTATAAGTTGGATGTGATTTAACTTATTATAATTTTGTTAAATTTTTTTTAACAGGTGGCAACCCTCTCCAAACTTATTTTTGAAATTACGCATTATTAAAACTTGTAGTTTAAAACTCATATTGTAAACTGCCATATATTTTTTTAAATTTAAATTAATTTACATTTAAACAGGTGGCAATCTTCTTTGAAAACATCTCGCCTCTATTGTTCTGGCTTATTTTACGTACATTCCACAAAGTTGAATTATGATATGAATACACTTGAAGTATGATATGGACGCGCCCTCAGGGAAATTAATCAAATCAGTTAAATGGTTGATATTGATCTTTCACTCTCTGGAGTATTTAGTTCTTAAAAAACATTATCTCAAACCAGTATAATATCTTTGGATTCCCTTTTTGCATAAAAGTGTAATTTTATTGAGCTCGTGGCCACTTTTTATTAGGGAATAATATTGAGAAAACAACGATTTTTCAAACAGCATTTTTAGGTGTAGTTTGTCAGAAATTTTGTATTCATTTACTGAAATAAATAAACAAATAAATAAATATGAGTTCATTCAGTTGAACGCCACTGTACGCATCTATTAATATAATTATAAATAGCAATATCCTAGTCAATCCACATACATTACACGCACAACAATAATTCGTTTTCTGCTCACGAACGGCCGTATGAGTATAAAGTATATAGATATATCGATATACTTCCGCTGAGCTAACTCAAACTTTCATACATATCTAATATTCAAACATTCGTAGCGAAATAAAAATATTATTTCAGACAAATAAAAACGAACGTGATTACCCTGGCATATAAACAAACAGCCTTACCCCAAACGAGTTCATCGCATTGTCTACGAGCAATATTGAAAAACAATACATATGCAAAACGATAGCATTAAAATGCAATCAAAAAACAAACAACTAAAATAGCAGCTAAAGCCAAATCCATTCTATATGTATGTACATACACATGTACTATGTGCGGTGGAAATGGATGCGAAGGAAAATATGTGAATGTACTCGTAAATAGAAAATATCACGCTAAGTATGCATAGTAGCGAATGTACATAAATATATTGAGAATGAGTTGAAAATGTGGCAATGCTGAACGTGCTAGTGAAATAATATCAGCAAAATGGGCATAACAACAACAAGCGGTGAGCGCAAATATTTTCCCCTTTCCCTTTCGTTCGCTTTCAATCAACTGATAGATGACGATATTAATGCGGCTTTAATGGCGGCAGTTGTTACTAGGCGGCGGCACTTAATGGGATTTTTATAATGTCAATAAAAGAGTTGCGTATACGCAGTGTGGTCCCAGTTCATCTGACGCAAAAGGAAAAGGAAGTGTGTTTTCCTTTTACAGCCACTCGCTGTAGATAATTTTTGTTTTTACTTTCTTTCGTTTACTGTTAACTTTCCTATGTTTATTCGTTAATTTTATTCGCTTCTGCTGCAAAGATAACCGAATTTCAGCTTATAGCAAAATCGAACCAAAAGAAGTCAACGAATTTCCACCACTTGTATTCACAGGATATCATTCAGCTACATTTTTTCATTAATTATTTTTACGCCTTCTGTTTTTAATTCCTTTTCCTCACGTAATGCATCAACTGTAACATTTTTGGTACACGTGTTGCGAGCCACTCTGCATGTTCATTAAATTGACGATAATTGTAGAGTTCCGGCTTTGGAAACTTTTTTTGTGTCCATCCATCTTTCATGACTAAGTTTTATAATGTAATATAAACTTTATTATTATCCAATCTGTGGTAATTATTGGCGATATTGGCTATGAAAATTTTGCTTTAATTTCAGTGGCATCTTAGCTAACTAAAATCCACGTGATGAAAATCTATATAAATATTTATTTGTATCTCTTCAAAATATTTTGTATTGAAAACACAAGCAAAACATGTTCGCAAATGACCATATAAAGAAAAAAATATTTTCAAGGCCAAGCATCTGCTCTAGGAAAATTTCTGGAAATTTTTACAAAACCTTTGCTAACATTTTATTTACTATTAAGGCTTGATATATATGTATATCAAAATAATATAAATACTTACTCGAATATTTACTATAAAAAAAATTCCCCTACCTCATAATTGTCGATTACGATTAGTATGCCAATCGCGTTTAGCGAGACCTTATTTATAAGTGCACATAGAAATACACAACGTAATCAAACGATGGTAAAATTTAGAAGTCTCATTTTTATGATTAAGTTTTCTGAATCCCGCCTCCTCTGAATCCCATGCCATATATTTTCTTGAACTTAATAATTTAAATTAAATTACTATTTTAAGCAGGTGGCAACCCGCTCCAATTTATTTTTAAAATAAAATTTCTTAAAACTGTTTCGCTTCAGGTTCATATTTCAATATTTGATTTGACTTAATATAATTTAATTAATTTTTTTTTAAAGGTGGCAACCCTCTGCAAAAGTTATTTGGAAATTTAACTTAAAACTCTTAGTTTGTCACTCATGTTCTAAAATGTCATTTATTTTTTAAATTTAACTTGAGTTGCAGTCGATTTTCACAACCTTCTCTCGAGGTGAATTTTTCACCAACAAAATCATTCGCCATTGAACAGGAAGAGGTAGTAATCACTTGATGCCAAGTCCGGACTATTAGGTGGATGCATAAGAACCTCCCGGTCAAGCTAGCGGAGCTTCTTCCGAGTCATTGTCGATGTGTGTGGGCAGCCGTTGTCCTGGTGGAAAGCAATTCCTATCCTATTCCTTCTCCTATTAGCCAAAACTGGTCGGTTCAGGACGATTGCTTTCTTTCGGCTGTCGAATTGTTGACAGTACAGGTCCGAATTAATTTAAAAATTGTGTAAATTAGAAACGATTTCCATCATTTAACATTAATTTAAAGAGCATAAAAATCTGTGCTATATAGACCAAGGATTTCAATAGCAAATTGTTTTTAGACCCTCTTTGACTGCAAGTACAACAATGGCTTAAAGAGTTTTTTTTTGAATATCGCAAATTTTTTAGTCTATCGAGGACAAAAAACTCTCCTGAATAAGAAAATTTTTGGTTTGTTTACTTCAGATGAAAATTACGGCTAGCATCCCTAACGCAATTCACGACATCCTTGCCGACATGACTTACAAGATGCTTGAAAAAATTGTTAATTTTCAATATTAACTTTTAAAAAATGTTCCTTTTTTATCAACCTCAGACATCACTCTAAATAGATATATACTTTTTTGAAGAGAACTGCCTTCATTTCGCCACAAATCAACTACAAAAAAAGTTTTTTTTCGGCCTCTAAATGCACTTCCCCTCTAAGAATTTCCCTGTCAATCCCACCAAACACATTGCGACCCTGGTTCACCGATCATTCGTTCAGGACCTGTGGCCTCCTTCAGTGACCCCCTTTCTTTGTCAGTAATCATCCGCTTCAGAAATGGATTGGTTTTTTTGCGGCTCACCAGCGATTCGCAAATTGAAATTCGGTGCATGAGGTTTTTTTGCGTCAACTCGTGTGGCACCCACACATCGAGTTTCTGTTTTGTGTCCAGCCTTATTTAAATGGTTACAAATGAGTTTTGGGAAATGTTTAGCTACTGAACAATCGACGGTCGAAATGTATAATTTTCTTTCATTTTATCCAGAGTAGGGTGCATCTTTGATATCAAAATTACCGCAACGGAATCAAGGAAAAGAAACTTTTGCATATTTTCAGTCCCCTGGTTGGCGTTTTCACCTTTATCGAAGAAAATGTGTTAAATATGACGTATTTTCTCTTTTCTGGTGTACATTTTTGATTCGTGTTTAAACAATATTGGGTCAAGGTAATCACAAAACTATCTGAGAAATTCTTTGAGTACAAAATCTTATCTTTCTAATGCCTCTCGCGCTTATGTAATGCCAGATACAGATTACTAAAGCCTGCTGGGAAAAATAATAGATTTATTTTTACTATGTAGACTTCATTTAAATTACATCATTGCAAATTCATATTCTGTACTTGCTTTTATTCGAAAACTTAGCTCCGATTTTACTAATCCTTCTACTCTAAAGGGGGTTTAATAGAGATCTCTTTTTCCGCTCCAAACTAGAATATGCTGATTTTATTTGAAGGCCATATCATGTACGACACATTAGTAGAATTGAAAGGGTTCAGAAAGTCTTTGTTCGATATGGTTCATGCTCTCTGAATTTTAAAGCTTCAACTCAATCATGCAGATGAGGGTCCTAGCTCATTAATCTTAAATCTTTAGATAACAGAATGACTACTCTGTCCCTCATCTCGGTATTCGATTTAATAAGACGGGCGATTGTCTAACCATTTTTGCTCGAAAAAAAAAATTTCAACATTCCTCAGCGAAGTTTACGGAATCGTGGTACATTCTGGCGGGGAGGGTTAGAACGAACTATGTATATAAAGAAGGCTCCGCTGCTTAGAACATTGAGAGACTTCAATTTGCTTTCAAAACCTACTTATCTTTATTTTTCTTCTACAAATTATTATTTTAAAAATTTGCTTGATGATTTCTTTAACTAGTTTCTAAGTTCTCACTAATTATATTTCTTTGTAATCTGTAAGAAATGTAAAATTTTATAGATTAACGAATAACTAAATATCGTTTCCCTGTCGGCAATAGCAACTAGTTGGCTTTGAAAAAAAAGTAATTTCTTAATTACCTGTAAACTAATTTCATTTCCTGCAGGGTGGGTAGAAATAAAATTAATAAAGCTTCCACTACATACCCGCCCTAGTACGTTGAGCCAGCAAACATTGTGTTTTGCTAATGTCTTTTATGCACCGACTTGCATTGTTGTGGTAAAGCAAAGCAAAAGCTAAATATTTGTAACCATCTATTTACGCAGCATATAAAGGGTGGTTAAATTTTAAGGGCCGATGTTGAATGTGAACCACACCTAAACGTCAAATTTTTTTACTGCATTTCATTTGACATTTCTCAATTTCAGACTAACTCAATTTAAACATGGAAAGATACACAATCGAGCAGCGTGTTAAAGTTATTCAGGTTTATTATGAAAATGGGCGTTCAAATCAAAATACATATAGTGCATTTTCGAAAAAAATCATCTTCAGTGATGAGGCACATTTTCACCTCAGTGGATTCGTCAATAAGCAGAATTGCCGCATTTGGGCGAATGATAATAGTGATTGTCGAAAAACCAATGGCTCTTTTCGCGGCAAATTCAATGGTCGTGTTATCTCACGTGATGGCGATGTCAATTGGCCACCAAGATCATGTGATCTGACACCGTTGGACTACTTTCTTTGGGGTTATTTGAAAGAAAAGATGTATGTCGATAAGCCAGCAACAATTCAAGAGCTAAAGGATGAGATAATTCGGCACATTAACGGCAAAGAACCTCAATTGTGCCTCAGCGTCATCGAAAATTTGGACCATCGGATGGAGGTGTGCCGCCGAGGTCGCGGCGTACATTTGGCCGATATTTTGTTCAATACATAATTGAACCACACCATGTTATCATAATAAATAGAAATTACAATAATTTCCAAAATAATTTGTGTTTTATTCAAAATCAACATCGGCCCTTAAAATTTAACCACCCTTTATATACATGTTAGGGTGGATCAATTAAAAAAGTTCATCACTATTTTGGTACTGTGGATCGTAACAAGTATTTTTGCCCAAGGAACCGTACCTCTAAAATAAATATCGCGTCCTTGGCAATAATTTCAATAACTAAAATAATTAAAATATTTTCAATCATTTTTTTCCGCAATTGAAATGCACTACATAGATTGCCTTTTTAGTATTTTTTTTTAAATAACTGCCGAAATATGACGCTTTGCACTTTTTTTCAGCGCCATTTAAATTGAGCCACCCTAATACATATCCATAAATATACTGTCTTTACATGTAACAAATATTGGCATTGTTTAACTTTTTTTGTTACTCAGCGTAGCTTCAACGTGATTTGTGTATGTTTTATTGTTCAAGCAAATAATGTTAGTTCACCATTTGCATCTTGCAATTGTTTTGTATTGCTATTTTTGAAAAGCATAGTAGTAAATATTTCCATGCAAGTAAGATATCCATAAATTTACATATATATGTATATATAGATATATTATAAGCAAAACCACACATTTGGTATTATTTGCATACCGCTTTGGGAGTATTAATGGCAAATGAGTTTTTAATAGCCGTAAGCACCAATAATGCTCCGGCAAACTGGTCTTCCTAACTCCGCCTTATCGTTTGCCACTTTCCATGCTTTCCAATGCAATTAAGCTCTTTTGGGTTCCTTTGGTTTTGGTTGCAGCAGCAGGTTGAATAGTTTTTGATTGTGTGTGTGTGTGTGTGTGTGTGTGTGTTGTTCTCGATTCATTTGATATTTCTTGCTTTTGAAATGCAGTTTAAGATATTTTTTGCTAAACACAATTAAATTCCTAATGACCAACAAAAAAATGTAAAGATAGCAATAAATCTGCCCAAGCTATTCAACTGGTGCTTTAAATGTGATTTTAGAAATTGAAAAAATTTTCTAAAGCTCGTTTGCTATTAACAAAAGAAAGGTTGCGTGTAGCTACAGAAATTTTACTGACCTCTGCTACAGCAATGATACGTAAATTAATTTTTCGAAATTGTACCAAATATCAAATTTAAACAAAAACGTACGAATTTTTCTTTTTAATTTTCAATAAAAATGTTTCAAATATATTTACTAATGGACTCATAAATAAATATTTAACAAAATTTAAATAAAAACTTAAAATAAAACTCGAAGTTTATATTTGCAAAGAACTTTTCCGGAGAAATTTCAAAGTTCGATTCAGCCGGTGTTCCAGATAGCTAATATAGTCATTAGATATTTGCATTTGTATATACATATAATATGTGAAGTACTGCTCTTATTATTTAGAAGTACTGCTCTTATTATTTCCACAGAGACTTGCTTCATTACAAATGCAATTTGATATAGATATATAAAAAATTGTTCAACTTCAAATATCTAAACTTATCCTGCAAATAAAAAACTCAAACTGAATTTGTTTTAACGCCTAAATAAAAAATTCAATTTTAAATGCTTATCCAATTCGCTTTCAAATATTTGCAGAAACTACTCGTGAAATACATCAACCAATGCTCCCTTTTCCTGATATTCGTAATACCTACTGTCATCAACTTCGAAATCCGAATGTGAAAGAAGGTCAGAAGAAAAGATCTCGACAAATTTGCATTAATGATATGAGAAATTGCTAGATAGCTCCTTCGCAGTATTTATAAAATGTAAAGTAAAGTGAAAAAAACGCAGCTTCAAAGTCATCATGAATTACTTCTACCCTATTATTTAACAAATAGCTAGGGGGAGGTTTAAATTTTATGGATGCATAATTCTTTGAAAAAGTTTTTATAGGTTATCCACTCACCCTAGAAGCCGTCTGTATTTTAAGAAAAACTGTCAGCGTTGGCGTTTTGCTACGCTCGAAGTAAGATTGCTACGAATTTTCATAAATTTTAAAATTTACTACCCCCAACGCTTTGATTTACTTTTAATGTGCTTTCTTAAATTCATTTATGCAATTCATACTGGAAAAATGTGATTATTTGGTCGATTAAGAGTCTCGCGAGTCTTGAGAGCTTTTCGATACACCAGAAGCTCGTGAAAAAGCGACACTCGCGAGAAATTGCTGCTCGAGCAATCTCGAAAAATCGAAGGCTCTGTTAAATTTTGAATTGGTAAATTTTGGATACTTTTTTTTTAAATTATGGCCTTAACAGGATGTCGAGAAATGAATATTCTAGTAAATTTTGATTTGGTAAATTTTTATTGATACATATCGTGGATTTTCGAAACTTGTTTTTTTATTTATGGCTCTCGAAACTTTTTTCATTTCACAAATTATACTAAAAATCAATAAAATGCATCAATGGAGAATCAGTGTGTAGGACCGAAATTTCAAAAAACTTTCAAAAATCAACTGGTTCGATGCTGAAATACAAAGACCTTTAAACTACATATCCGAAATTCTTCCTGAAATTCAAGTAAGAAAGTTTGAAATTTAGATGAAAGTTCTTTACATGTTTATGTCAACCGATCTGGCATCTCTGGCCAACAACGAATAGGGGAGAGAGAAATAGAATTAAGGGGAGTCGTAAGAATGTTCTTGAAATGTAAACTCATATTTTTTTAACATCCTGACATTAAAAAGTTTTGAGTTGAATAAATTATTTAGTTCACTTATAATAAGTGACATTTATAAATTTTGTACAAACTTTGGAATTTTGACATTCATAAATTTTTTCTACTACGAATTAAGGTTTTTTTTAAAAAGGAACGGAAAAGAATTATCATTCATACCCTTCATTTCTTTTGATACGATTTATTATTTTTCACTACGATTTTTCTTGCCCTTGCTACGCAAATGAGTTTCTTTAGGTACCAACCCTGATAACTAAAAAGCTGACACGATCTATTTTATGAGAGCGCCATGCAAATGAAAACTCACCACAGCATAATGCTTAAAACACAATACCAGCGAATGGCGAATTTTTCGTCACGAACGTTCGCTGTCGAAAATAGAACACCCTGACATTATGAGAATACACACAACCAAAGCGAAAAACGAGTTTCGTCCGAGGAACATTCGTTGCGATAGACTTACTTCTATTGCCGTCGCTGGTGGCAGCAGCAAAATGCAATCCATTGTAGCCATATGTTTAATATACTCATGGTTTTTAAATCGAAATGCTGAAATTTCAGCACAACATATTATTTTCACCTTTACTAACTGAAAATCAAAATTTCAATTGCTACTTGTCATAATTAGCTGTTTTCGTTGTCATCGTAGTTGTGTTTTACTGAGCGAAATTTTTGGGCGAACGTTGCGGACGTCGTCGTTCAACTGAGCGAAAATTCGCCGTCCGTCGGTATTGTGCTACAAGTATAATCGTGTCAGCTGATACTTATACCTACAGGGTTGCCAGTTTAAAGTTTTTGTTTTAAAGAAATAAGAAATAAACTAAGAAAATTTATTTTTTTTTTGTTTTTAAACCAATATTAACATTATTATTAGTTGTTTATGAAATAAAAATGTTCACGTACAATACATTTATTGGAGTTTGGTTTCGAAAATCTTTTCATGAAAATGAAACGCGCAATTAATTTGATTTCTCCGTTCGCACTACGTCCATTTCTTTTGGCAAATTTGTGTTGATTGTGTTAATACGGAAGGCAAGGGCGGATGGCTGCTCGGTCGGTGAGTAGTTGAAGCATTCAGATTAAAAGTTTAAAATATATATTCTGTTAACTCTAATAAGTAGGTATAGTAGATTAATATACCTTATTCGGCATACCATAGGTCTAGCCGGACTTACAGGCAATTTGTAGAGAATGTTATGGGAATTTAGAAAGAAAATATGAAAACTAAAACTACGAATCTTTTTCTCTATATGTAGTGAACAGCATTCAACAGTTTTATTCATTAAAGAAGGAATGTTAAATGTTATGTAATTATTCATAAGATATATATCATGTTACAACAAAAACCATGCCAATCCAAATTTAAAACTTTATGCAAAATATAAAAAAAAAAAAATCTGTATATTTTAAACAGAACTTATTTATCAACAACTTTGAGCGCACTTTGAAATGTACGGATTTTCTTTTTAAATTAAATAAAACATAAATAAGCGTATTTATGCAATACTTCTTATTTGCGCAAAATTTTATAAATTCTCCGGTTTTTATGAAAGTAGGGACCAGATCTTTGGTGTATGGTGTAGATATGGGTTTTGTAAATTTCGAATAAAATATAAAGCAACACTTATTTTCAAAGTTTTATGTGGCTTAATGGAATTAAGTTTATTAAACTTTTAGAAGGATAATTTCTATAAGAAAAATTCAGTTAAGCCAGTATAGATCTAGATAGACTTTGGTATACCCATAGGGTTAAATGCAAGCAAATTTTATATAAATTTACATATTTTTCTTGCAGTTAAGATGATACATATTTTTAGGTCCTTCTTTTGCAAATCTGAACTGTGTGAAAACTAAAATCCGCCCTACGGGGCTTCAAGCGAAGGTTTTGCTATAGATAGCTACCGGGCGATATTAAACCTCTTTAAAATATTATTTACAATGTCCCTTTTACCTTCAACTAATGTTTAGATTGTTTACATAAACTATTTATAACTTGTTAATCACATTTTTAAATCCGGTGACAAGAGTCGTGCATCAAAAAATCATGTGAAATTTGTCGCCAAAGTTATAGCAGATGCTTTTTATGCTTTTCATATTTATCTCTTCCCTATAATATTAATATTAAAACCTAAAAGCGAAAAAAAATTTAAGCGTACTTTTTTTTAACTTTTTTAGTTCGACAAATAACAAAATAAAATTAGCTTACATTTTTTTGCGGTTAGGGCTCGATATAATAAATGTTAATTAAAATTTTAGTTCATTTATTGTACACCAATTAGTTGAAATTAATTCAGTAGTTTTTGAATCAATTATTAACAAAGAAAACCGCTACCGCATTAGATATACATATATGAATTGAAGTGTGGTTTTTCATTCGGTGTAGTAGATACTTTACGTTTTAAATAAAATTCGAGTTTTTTGCATACACAGTTTTTTATAGCCACTTTATTTCGATTTACAAAAGAAAATGAAGCACTGATTTAATAGAAAAATTGGTTTATTTAATTGCAAAAATAATAAATGTAATGGTTGAATTTCAATTAATTTAACTATGATTACTGAGACGTTCCATCCTTTATTTTATGCTACTGTAGTTTATTGATTTTTACGAAATAAAGGATGGCTTTTGTATTTTATTTGTTACACAAACTGTTCGCTAAGTTTGCTTTACAAATTTTCAGCTTATTCAATGATATGGGTTTTTTTAGTTCTTCTTCATAGAATAGTACATTCTATAAAAATCGATGGAAAAACTATAAATTCTGCAACTATTTACCAGGCAAAAATCCAACAGAGTTTGTCGCCATTATTCCACAATCTGCAAAATGCTATAAATTACAAACGAATTTAATACTTCGAATTAATTTAATTTTTGTGTTTTGCATCTCCCATTTTTTCCATAATCATTTATGTTATAATATCTATTCAGAGAGACATCCCTGAGTTTTGACGAATTTTAAAAGACCACGTTCTTTTTTTAGATAAAAAATTGCTATAGTTTTACAAGACTCAAGAGTATTTTAATTGAGCACTGCAAGACACTGCCTATTCGATAGATAGAAGGTATTGACCTGTAAAATAGGAATCTCGACCTCATTGCATAGAGGGTGTAGGCGTAAGGACTTGGCCTTTCCACCCTACTCCAGGAAGTGGATCGGAACCTCGGACTTTTCGACCACTTTCTTCCGCCATACGCCATCGAACAAATGGCAAGAGAAAAGGTTAGTTCTCTAACAGTCAGCGGCTAGAAAGCTTGCTCCCGTCTCCCTGAAGGGGTAGGCGTGGAGACTCAGCTTATGCCAGGAAATGGATCGGAACCTCAGACGTTTGGACCATTCCGTTAACGAAACACCACAGAGCAAACTCTATCGTGGGCACAACAAGATTAAGAGTTCGAGCTTACCCCTCCAATAGTCAGCGGAAGCTCGGAAGCTCGTGCCTCGACCGCCTAAAATGCGGCTTGAAAACCAGGCCTTCCAACCGCCTAAAAAGACAGTGGGGATCTGAAGCGCGGCAATACAATGGGTAGGGAATTGGAATTTCACACCACCTCGGCATACGTCTCGGATAACTCGATTCACAGAGCGCATTTCCAGTGTAAAGTTTATGTTTTGCATATATTTACACTGTAACGATTAAATAAGTAAATATTTAAATAAATAAAATTTACCGATTTGGCTCATTCTCTTTTTTGTAATTTTTGTTTTGCAAAAGATGTTTGTAATATGAAATTAAAAAAAAACAAAAAATTTCCACCTGAATAAAATTAGAAAAATGCTTAATACAAACTGTTGATTTCCAACTACAAGTACTGATCGATTTTCATTTTTCAAAAACTGCCACTCATTCCACAACTTTTGTGCCTTGTGAATAATTTGCATTTTATTATATATATTTTGTATTTGTTCTACTTTGGCCTATTAAAGAATAAACTTTATTTTAAATAAGAAACCACTTGTTAATTTTTTTGTATCTTAATTTTATTATTATTTTTTAAGGCATTACCATAAGAGGAAAATGTAGGATCAAATTCGGGTAACTCATAAAAAGCCCAGATCAAATAGAAAAATTATAAGAAAACCTCAATTTAGCTGCTTTTACAGAGTGTCGAAAAAAACAATTTCCGTTTTGTAAATCTTTCAAGATAAGTGTTCAAAGTAAATGATCCGAATGTGCATATAAAAGATCTTTGCGTCTGAGTTTTATACTAACGAAAAAAAAAATGAATTTAATTGCATTACGCTATTATTTTCACATTTAGAAACTTACGGATTTCAATTTACATCCTCCCGTCAATTGCAACGAATATTTCTTACCTGAAAATAAGAAAGAAATTATTTTTAGTTAAGAACAAAACTTTATCAGATTTTAGCATCGACTGTTGTAACTATAATTAAGAACTAAGTATTTGATTGATCTGATAATATATTCGTATATGCTTAGGGATATCTTAAATAACGAGTAAAAAATTTTCTAAGTTCAAGTATGAAAATAAAAAAGTTAATCTTGTATTAACCCTAGAACACACACCCGGGTACAAATGTATCCACTTCCAACTTTGAAGTGTTGTAACTTTTGAACCCCTATACCTCTATACCTCTATTCGGATCTAGGAAGATTATTTAGTTTTGAGTTCAAATTCAAAATTTGAACCAGATCGGACCATTGGCTCAGGAGCTACAGCCTTCCAAACACATTATATACGTAAACACACACCCGGGATACGTTTGTACCCCAATAGTAAAAATCCTCATAATAATCAAAAAAAAAAACATTTTTTATATTATTTTTTTATTTGAAAAATTAAAAATATTCATTTCACACATTATATTATTGACTTTTATTATAAAAATTATAAAAATGCATCTTATATCTAAGGAAAATCATGGCAAATAGAGCAATTTGTTGATGTGACCGAATGTTCAAGACACATTGGCTTCTTACATTTGGCGCACAGCTTTCTGGTTTTTCTACGGCGTTTTTCCTCTTGTGCGTAACATAAATAGCAAGATCCGGACACAGGTTTTGGCGTCCGCGCTGCGGCAGATGTTGATGCTGCTGTTGACACCATTGATTCCACCGGTCGGTTGAAATATGCTTCAATAGCAATTTTAGTCGAAAAATTTCGCGTCACTTGACGATTTATGGCTCTGGCTTCAATAATGGGCATACACAATGCTTCAGCCAAGCTGCGCAGGATCTGCTTACGCTTGTTGTTTGTTCTCCAAGGCAACATAGGGTTATTCAAATCGTAGACAATGTAACCTGCAAGAGCTGTAATGTCCAACATGTTGAAGAACATCGCTAGTGGCCATCGTTTTGTTTGTCTTTGTGTTGGATATTCCGCAAACATTTGGTCCATTCGATCAACACCACCTTTGGTACGATTATAATATTAAATTATTTCAGGTTTCCCACTGTCAGCTATTTCAGCATCATTATGCATGGTCGAAAGCAAAATTACTGCTTTATTTTTTTTGGGAACATAAGAGCACATTGTCACGTTATTTTTGAAGCCAAATGTCGTTGAACCAATTGTCCTGTTTTTGTTCTGCTTCATTTCTTGAGGAATATATGATTTGTTTTTGCGCAAAGTTCCAACGATCGTGAGTTTCCAGGTGAGAAGCAGTTCTGCAACTGGCAAGGTCGTAAACAAATTGTCCATTGTAATGTTTCGGCCACTTCCTTGGTATTTGGCAGACAAATCCTTCACCACTCGTTCGCCTTGGTTCGTTTCCCTACCAGTTTCTGCTTGGCCAGTATATATTTGTCCATGCAGTGGATATGCATTTGTGGCATCGCAAATCCACCAAACCTTGACACCATATTTAGCAGGTTTTGACGGTATGTACTGCGTAAACCGTGTGCGTCCACGGTAAGGAAATAATTGTTCATCAATCGTCAAGCATGAGCTGGGCTTGTAATGTGCAGCAAGATTATTGTTCATCATCGTCCACAACTCACTGATCGGTGCTGCTTTATCAGTTAGTAAGCGTGTTGCACGAGTGTCTTTATCGTCAAATCTTAGGAACCGCCATATCGAACAGAAACGGTTGACTCCCATTGTGGCGCACCAGGCATAATAAGTATGCCAAAAAATGCATACAGCTCTGTTATTGACACAGGCGTCCATGACTTAGGAGTTGTGTTTGGATGCGCATTGTTGTAAGCATTATAAGTTTCTTTTGCTAACTTATTTGTGTGGCGCATAATTATATCAGCCATTTCAACGTTCATGAAACATTTGAATGTTTGCTCTATTGACAACATTTCAGTGCATCTAGCTGGTCCAGAACGTTCTCTTATAATATTTTGTCTGAGTACCTGACGACTTACATTTGGTTCTTTCATCCACTCAGTACCATCACGTGCAACAAATTTTTCGGCACTAGCAGGTAATTCATTATTTTCTTCTACTTCTTCTTCATCATCCTCATAGTCCGCATAATCAGGTAATACTTCTGCGGCACTTTGCGAAACTTCAGCATCGTCATCAGCAATTTCAATGTCATTGATTTGAATTTCTTCTTCATCTTCTGAGTCAAAGTCATAGGGAGCGTCATCGTCACAAATTTCATCAAATAAAGATTGTATATATGATTCTCGCTGTTCCTCAGTTAGCCTGCATAATAAAAAAAATTAGTATATGTTTACATTGTTGCTTATCTTACATTTTTTACCTTCTATATGCTGCACTTGATAAATATTCGTTTCTTCTTGAAGTCATTTCGTATCCAGTTATTTATAGTTTCAGTTATATTTATTTTCACTTATATTTTCACTTCTTACACTTTTGAGCACCAAAACAATAATGAAAATATCAACAGGCAGCATTTATAACAACACCTCGTGTGAAAACAACCCTTGCAGCTGCATATAAAATACAAAAACCAGTTATACCAATGTATTTGCTACCTACGTACCCATACCTTGCGCGACCTTTTTGCACATATCTTTTGAACCAGGTAGAATATTTCAATGAAATAAAAACCAAAATGTGTATTCGTTGTTACTCTACAAGTATATTATTATAAATTATATTATTTTGTTTTGCATTTATCAGGACAACAACAAAAACAAAAATCCACTGTTGCATGCCCTGACTTTATTTGCCCATATCGCTGGAACCAGTAGGAATATTCGAATGAAACAAAAGACAAAATACTTGTTATATATTAAAATATACATTTAAAAAAAAATCATAGAAATCGGTTGAATAAGCATTAAAAAAACCGCAAAATAAGGTCCCGGGTACAAACGTATCCCGGGTGTGTGTTTACGTGGTATTTTCTGGGTGTGTGTTCTAGGGATAAAAAATTGATGTGAGTCTTTTATAGGCATCCAAAGTACTCAACAGATCTTTATGCAAATTTTTTCAGTAGGTGAGGTCTCCAATATAAGGTATATATAAATTTGGAAAAGTGAAACCTTAAATAACGATTATTGAATTAAATGAAAAGAAACAGAAATTAGTATGATTTACGTAAGTTGTTTAAATATATATCTTCCTAATTAAATTCTTTATATCAAATTTGAAAGAATTAGTAAAATATTGAATGGTTTTCGTCTGATTAAACAGTGATTACTAGTTCGAAATACGAGGTAGTTACAAAATTTTGTAGGGTTTGATGACGTATTGTAGTTTCGATGATACATACATATATGGTACCTATTTGCTCTATAGTGAGTGGTGGTAAGAAAATTACCTTTAATAGTTAATAAAATACCAATTTTTTTTTTGTAAATTACCATTCTATGAGCGGTGAGCGTGGTTTTTGTTTGATTTTTTCAATCCTTGACATCTTGATTATTGAAGATTTTTTTTGTAATTTTTAAAATTAAATTTTTAAATTTTGGTTATTGAATTGAATTTGTGTTTTTAATTTATTAAATTTTAATTTTTAAATTTTTTTAACTTTGTGCCAAATTTATTAGGGTTCGGTAGCATAGTTTTCGAAATATATCTAATTGCTCAAAAGTGGACCGTGCCAAATTTTTTTTATTCCGTGTGTTTTCTTATGCAACTCCATTCTGCATATTAAATTCGAGGAAATTCCTTGCTTAATCATGACGTTTTTTGATTTATGTAGATTACGGTTATATAAGACGTGAGCCTGGTTGTTAAGTATTTTTTTTTTATATTATTTTTAATTTTTTTTTAAATTTGAAATTTGGTTTTTAATTTATTTTTTTAATTTTTTAAAGTTTGTTTATTGAATTGAATTGAATTCCGATTTCTTAATTGCATTAAATTTAAGTTTTTAAATTTTATAAATCTTTTAAATATTATAAATTTTGCTTTTTTAATTAAAGTGCCATGTTTGAGCCTTATATGGTAAGGTTTGATAGCAGATTTTTTGAGATATACCTATTTGCTCGACGGTGCCATGTCGCATTCCAAATTTTTAATTTGCTTATACATAAATATCGGGTTTTTTTTTTTTTGATTTTCGAATCAAATATATGAGAGGTGGACGTGGGTTTTGTCTGATTTTTATAATTTTCATAATTTTCAAACTTTTGTTTACTCGGTTAAAATATAGTATGTGTACCCAATTTGGTAAAGTAGTTTTGGAGATATACGATTTTCTTCTAAAGAGGGCAGCCACGCCCATTTTTTTCAAAAAAATGTGCAAACGAATATCTTTCCTTAATCTAATGCTATGTTTAAAGCTGGAGCAAATTATCTTCATGAACTATCGCATTCTTTAGATTTCCACAAAACACCGTTATGTGGGCGCGGCTGTTATTTTATTTCGCCCATTTGCAACACTAACCTACCTTAGGTTCCGAGCAAGTTTCGCAGATATATCCCGATATTTATTTGACTTTTCCGATGCACGGACAGATGGCTGGACAGACAGACATGGCGTAATCAATTTCGCAGTGGGCTTGGGTATAAAAAACATAATCCCTGCTAACTATTACCGCATTTTAAGTATCCCCGCAGATTATTCAAACAGCTAGGAGAGTATATGCAATTTTAGTTCGAAGCATTTACTGACACTCTTAGCGGCATTGCATCAGAATATATAAAAACAGATTTCCGAAACTCTACTCAACATACATATAGTATGTAGTATAGTTAACCCTTAAATCAGAGTAGCTGATGTGAGAAGTCCATTACGTTTTATGTTGATGACACAAATTAAATATTACAGATTTATTACCTAATAAAATCTGCACATGGCCAAAATACTTACTCACACCTATACCAACTTACACATAGATATGTATGTATGTATCCATACGTAAATTCACACGTACGATATTCTTCTTCTTCTTCTACTATATTACTCTACTCATTTCAAGTGTCGAACGCTGAGATTTGACTCATCAAAAAAGAAGTTCTTTTATTATCTAAAATATAAAAATTGTAGCCTAGATACTAAATACCTTACACACATACATACTCATATGTACACACATACACTTACAGAATATTCGATGGCTGGCATTTAATTACTACGAAGTGTCAAGGGCCTGTGTCAAGTATGGAGGTCTTAATATCTTCCAAAGCTTTTTATTAAGCAAATAAAGGAAGCTGACTAACGGTACCAAGATAAGAGAGCAGCCCAGTAGGCAAAAAATACAAAATGCGAGGTCAGTAGAAATAAGACCGTGAAATTAATATTAATAATTAATTGTTACATCTCTATTAAGAATTGATAAATATTGCTTTAGACAGTTTTTCTTGTAGTTGTATTTTATTAAGAGACATTTTAATACATACTTTCGATATATAAAGCAGTTAAAGTCTTCTTTATTTTTTTATGAATTTGGGTGCTAGAATTTACAAGGTCAAATATTAAGGCAATTTTCCCACAATACTCACACTTTTTTCTTATATGTGTTAGTGCAGAAAACTATAAATTTTAGATTTTTATAAATTGCGTAATGAAAAAGAAACAACCAGAGCATATCCTCTCAAGAAAGTTTTGTCTCTTGCATAATTTTACTCACGACAATATTCAGCCAAAGCTGGAGGTTTCCAAAAAAAATTATCTGTAAAATGTATAAATAATAAAATATTGTAGATTTTAAAAAATTTTCTATACTCAAAGTATTTACGCAAAACTATCATTCAATAAACACATGCGGTGTTGGAAAAATAGCACAAGCGCCATATTTTCACCATATTGGGAATTTTTCTTTTGTTTTTTTTTTACTTTTTCGTAAAAGTCTAGTTTACGTCATAAAAAACTACATATAAAACAATATTTCAAAATTAGCACAAAATACTAAAACAAAAAAATTTTATTTTTTTATTTTTATTTTTATGTTTAGACAAATTCTAAGTATGCAGTTTTATATCCCATTGAATTTTGAAACACTACATATAAATCAACGTTTCGAAATTTCCACAAAAAGTGGAATTTTTTTAATTTTCAGAAAAATTCAAAATATGCAGTATTCTATTTCACTAAAGTTTAAAACACTGCATATAAATTACTATGTAGTAATTTGCAAAACAAATTTGAAAAATTCAAAAAATTTTATAACAAAAATTTCTTTTTTTTTGAATTTTCGGAAAAATGCTAAGTATGCAGTTTCATATTCCATTAAATTTTATAACACTGCATATAAATCAATTATTAAAAATTTCCACAAAAATTAGAAAATTTTATAATATCTTAGAGCAAAGAAAAAACTTTTTATTGGAAATTTTCCGATAAATTCTAATAAAGTGCAAGCTTTATCCCAAGAAATCTAAAAAAATTTAAAAATTTCTTAATCAGTTGGCAGCGCTCACGAAATAAATGCCTGTATTTTAAATAGTTCAAGAAAAATTACAGCGACGGCAAAGGACCATTTCAAGCAATAGAAATAAAGAAAAAAAATGGCTTGCTATTTTTCCTGAGAGTTAAGTAATTTGTCTATAAATCAAATTTTGAGCATATTGAAAAATCCTTAAATTTTATAGATATAAAAGTGCACAACTCTATTTTTTTAATTCTTAGTAAAAAGTTTGTTGTTGTTGTTGTTAAAATTTGTTGATTTTTTCTATTTTTGTATCAACAAGTAAGTCTAAAATATTGATTTATTAATATTGATTATATGTGTGTATATAATGTGCTAGATTTTTATAAAAATTCTTAAAAGAAGAAGTAAATAATAGATAAGTTAGAAAAACTAGGCAAAATGTCGCGTTACTATTATTTTTTCCAACATTGTAATGCAATGTATGTAGATAGATATGTATATAAAAATGCATTTATTTGAAGGATTTTATATTTTGAAAAACTGAATTATTGCATCTTTAATTTATTCCGTTTAACAAATCTATTTATTTCAAATAAATTTATTTTCCTTAAGAATTCCGGCAAATGACGATTTTTGAAATTGCTTTGAACGATTTGAGATTTTTTTCTGGCAACACTGATCCAAACCTTTCGGTGGCTGCTATTTCATCAGTTTTTTGTAATCACTTTTAAAGTCTACTAATCAGTTGGTCAGTGACACCATCGGGCATTATATCCCAAAGTATTGGGCCTAAGACCGACATTGTGGCACTCCAGCAGAGACTTTAGCCACCGATTTGCTTGTATCGAAAATCAGAATCTCAATCTGATTACTGAATGCTACAAAATTTTGCTGAAATTAAAATGTTTTTTGTCTCAGTTTAATACAGTTGTAATTTTTTTACTCAAACAGATTTTTTGTTTTAATTTTGAAAAACCGTTTTGAAAATAATTTCCTGTAATGCTTGAAATATTCTTATGCAATAATTTGTAATTCCTTTACGCCTACGCTATAATACTTTATAAAGTTGTTAATTAAATTTTTATATTTTTGAATAGCTGGCAGCATTATTTAAAAGCATTTTCGAAATAAAGCTAGCTAATCCTTTTAAAGAGGCTGCAACTTTGGTTCAAAAATATATCGTAACAAGCCTTTAGTGTTAGTTAACTTATTATTAAATTATTGTCTCAAACAAGTGGCAACCCTTTTTAAAACCATTTTATAATTCAGCCTTCGCCAGCTTATTTCGTTTGAGCACTATATTGAAATATTTCATTTAGTTTAGTAGTTGAAATAAGTTTACTCTTTTAAGCAGGTGGCAACTCACTCCAAAAACATTTTCAAACTAAAGCTTACTTTAACCTATTTCTTTTAAAACCTTTGTCGTATGATTTCACTATATATTTTAATTTAGCTGCATTTTTTTGTAAACAGGTGGCAACCTTCTCTCCAAATATTTTGGAAATGCAGCTTTCTTAAACCCCTTTCGGTTGAATCCATTGGACAACATTTCATTTAAATTATTAATTTAATTTAGTACAACCTTTTAAACTGGTGGCAACCCTTTTTAAAAAAAGTCATCCAGATTGTATCCAAATTTTTGCAGTTGTTATAGATATTGCAATAAGGGATTGAATATATTTATTTGAGTTCAATAGTTAAATTCAACTTTATAAAAGGAGGCTACTTTGTTTTAAACAAAAAAAAACTGCCTTTATGTAAATCCTAATTTTAGGCTAATTTCGTATGAAATCAAATCTAGATTCCTGTAGTTGTTTCAGGGCATACAAGTGACAAACATACTCATCAACCCATGCACTTACTCAAAAACTTTCCACATCTATATACATAT
The DNA here is from genome assembly GCA_951828415.1 of Anomoia purmunda. Classification (NCBI taxonomy): domain Eukaryota; kingdom Metazoa; phylum Arthropoda; class Insecta; order Diptera; family Tephritidae; genus Anomoia; species Anomoia purmunda. Next base: position 18,729,211 of record OX639997.1, on the reverse strand, counting down.
AATATTAGTAGGGTGTTAATTCGAATTAATTTATGCTACACAAGTTTAGGTTGTAAGAATGTATAATAAGTTCCACCCTTTTCTGTCTAGACGATGGATTTCCTTTTTACATTTTTTGTCTGGAACAAAGTCTCTTTAATTTTACCTCAACAACTGCTAAGTCGCGCACTCCGATAATCGATCGTAGCATTCGCCCACCATCATCATCATTTCAGCTTCACCAAATGTCACCCGCGCAACGTCGATGCCGATGCCAATTCAATCGAATGGCCTCCGTGCATATTTACTTGAAATTCAACCTTATTTGCCGATCTGCAACAGAGCTTATTTGCCTTATTAGTTGCCAGCTTGTTGTGTGAACTAAATTATCGCGTCAGTAATAACGTAAATTTGGCATAACGAACAGCAGCAGCACAGTGGTGTTTGCTAAAATGGCACTCAAAAGTTTATCGACCGTAGTCGACTATTCGTCGTTATCAGCTTATGTAACATATATGTATACATATATAGATGTGCAATATATAGAGAGGCGTACACGGGATATATACATATGTAGGTATATAGGGGCATGGCGAGCAATTATACTACATGCCTTGTATTATCCTTTCGTGCCTTCGGGCTTATTCGACAGCTACTTAGTCGTGACATTGTTGCAAGGTTGCTGGAACGTCTGAGGGTGGTAGCGCTGCTTCAAACTGCAGCTTTGTACACATCTCTTTTGAACGACGTTTGTTTGTATCAGTATTTGTATTTGTACTACGCTGTTATTGCTTTGTTGCGTGCATGTTTTTGTTGTATGTACATTAGGGAGGGTAATCCAGTCTACTTTGAGTACCGAAAATCCCTGACTTACTTGCCAAGAATATCGGTTTTTACGGGATTAGATATTTTTAGACATTTTTTTGGTATGTTCTGTACCCCATTAAATTGTAGTATAATAAAGAAAACTTAAGCTCAAATTCGCTACAATGACCGTTGAATTTTAATCATATTTTTTGGTGAACGGTATTGCCTATTTTTCATGCAAAATCGTGGGTAATACCTAGTTCGAAATTGTTATATACTCGTAAATGAATGAACATTTTGTCGAATTTTTCTAGGTCAATTTCAAATTTTGTGGAATTTATGGCATAGTTTTGCTATAAAAATAAAAATATAATAAAATTATTTTTATTATTGTTATTAATTGTCAAAATTAAAATATGTTGGGGTATCCAATTTTGAGTGTGACTGACTGTGTGACAAATATAAATATTTTGAACGCTTTTGTTTTCTTTTTATTTTTTAGATTTGTATGGCTGAAGCTTTAGCGTTTTCAAAACGTCAGGTTATCTCTCCAGTTTTTGTAATGTTTGTGCAATTTCTTTATCTCAAAACGGTGTCTTTTTCCTTACTGTTTCGATTAAAATATAAGAATCTCGTGCCAAGGTGTTTGTGGACGAACTCCTCCGAAACGGCTGAACCGATGTTTATGAAAATTTATATGTACATTAAGTAGGTAAGTGCATAAGTCGTAAAATTAATTTTATGCTAGGGAGAGGGTTGCCACCTGTTTGAAAAATAAAATTTAATTAAAATATAAACAAGTTATATGAAATATGAAAATAAAGTGTTAAACGATTAGTATCGATGAGGAGAAGGTTCATATACATATATACATATATATATTGCAGAGGGCTGCCACATGTTTGAAAATAAGTGTATCAAATGCTTTGTTTGCTGAGGAAAAGCTATATCTTGAGGAAAGTTGCCACCTGCTTGAAAAGCCAAATTTATTGAAACTATTAGCAAGTGCGTAAGTATGTTATTATATTTTTAGCCTCAAACGGCTCGACGGAACTACACAAAATTTGCCACAAAAATAGCCTATATTTTAAGGAGAGTTGAAAACTGTTAAAAAAGTTATATTCAATTACATAAACAAGTTAAATCAGATATTACTATATAGATTGATAGATCTGGACAAGGTTTGGCACTTGTATAGTCCTTTATATGGGTTATAGATAAAGGGACCTGCCACCTGCTTAAAAGGCTAAACTCAATGCAAGGAATGAATGAAATCAACTATTTGAATATGGCTGTGAAATGAAAGAGAGGCTTCATGAAGCTTCGTTTCCCCAAAGTTTTAAAAGAAGTTTGCCACCTGTTTAAATGCGAATTAAATTGTATTAAAAAAATAAATGGCACATTCAATATGAGTGTCAAACTAAAGGTTTTATGAAAACTTAATTTCAAAAAATACTTTTGATAAGTATGATGTGATTAATTTTAGCTATGAAACTCAAACTCGAAACATTTGTTATATAATCTATGCCTTATGCAAGTGACCATGCAAAAATTTATTTTCCTTTTTTCCTCCACCAACTTCGAAAAAACCCCCTCACGCGAAAAATTGCCCGCAATCAATTCTGATAATAAAACGTGAAATATAAGCATTAAAAAAAATTGTGTTTTATTGGGCAGATTCCACATATTGGTGTACCCGATAATAAATAAAATAAATCGAGAAAGAATCAACAAGCCACTCGACGGAAAACGCGCAGCCCCACAATGTCGAAGACGCTCAAGTCGTCATCAAAATTCCACCCTTTCTGGCACGCTAACACCCGACCATAATTTATCGCCGCTGATGCACTTAATTAAAAAAACATGAAACGTATTTAAAAATATGCAATTGTTACTTTTTAAGTTTGCCTAGAACATTTTTCGTAATTCCTTAAGTTTACTTATCAGATATGTAGACATCAAATTTTTCACAATAAAATTTTATTTTATTTAAACCCCATTTATTTGTTATTTATTTTATGGTATTAGTGCTTTTTAAAGAATATTGATACAAGTTTTTTGCCTTAGGTTGTTACAAAATAATGAATTTCTAACTCGCTGGATTTCGGGTTTATTACAACGAGATCGCGAGAATCGAAAAATTTACTATCCCTAATACACATAGATACACATATACTTATATATGTGTATGTATTGTTGTATGTATTGAAGATGTGTTTTGTGCAAATGAAATTAATTTTAATTGCCTGGCAGTGCCAAGATGTTGATATGACAGTGACAAATTCAAATAAAAGCCTCTTTTGTAAGCAAAACACTCACGCAACATCAACGCTGCTGTTTGCCACTTTTGCCATTTTCATTCATTTCTCGCCATTTTATTTTCCTTTCAGACATTCTCGAGCATCTGTTTGATATCCGCTTTATTTCTTTTCACATCTAAGTAAATGATGTTATGTTCGTCCGTCATGTGTTGCCGCTCCCCCCACAAGCTCGACAAGTGTACAATATGGCACAAAAAGTGTCTTAAAAAGAATAATACATACAAACCGGCATGCGCTGCTATTTAATTGTTATTTGTACTGTAAAAGTATGTGTGTGTGTGCGTGTGTGTGTGTGTGTGTGGGTGAGATGTTTGTGCAAACGCGAGTGATTGATATACTGTGGCAAGTATTTAGCTAAGTATTTAGCGAAGTACTTAAGTTTTCTTCTGTCATTTTACCTCCCTAGCATTACAAAGCTCTTTTATTTAACCTTTATGTGCGTGTGTGCCGTAGCATCCGGGTACATAAAAGATTTTTAAAGCAGAAGCATTCACAGTAGATGCTAGATTTTCCACTAGCGATTTCAATATGCAGAATAAATATTGTCCAGTGGAAAAGGTAGCACGACGCGTTTATTAAAAGGAAAAATTACTAAATTTCTTTCATTGCTATTGAGAATACCATAGCGGTTTTTTTTTTCTCGAAATAAATGCCACCTCATTTAGGGTCAGCATTACGAAACTGTTGCAGTGAACTCTGCGAAAATGTGGAATTTCTCATATGAGAAGAGAACAACAAGAAGTTAAACTTATGTGCCGATTATACAAAGAGGTAGAGTGTTAAATATGGGAGAGTTTTAAAAGATATCCCTTTTATTTTTTTACTCAATAAAATAGTGGTAGAAATAAGTAAAAATAGTAACAGAAATTAGTAGTAGCATTAGTGGTAGTGGTAGTAGATATTAGAAATAGCGACAGAAATTAGAACAAAAAGTAGTAGAAAATAGGGAAATAGTGGTAGAAATTAGTAAAAAATAGTGCTATAAAGTAGTAAAACAGGGAGAGTAATTATTAGTACCATTGGTAAAAATAGTGGCCGAAATTCGTTGTATCATTAGAAAAAATAGAGGTAAAAATTTGTAAAAATAGTAGTAGAAAGTAGCAAAATGGTGGTAGTAATTAGTAGTAGCAATGGTAGAAAAAGTGGTAGATATTAGAAGTATCATAAGTAAAAATAGTGGTAGAAAATTGTCAAATAGTGGTAGTAATAAGTAAAAAAGTGGTAGCAATTAGTTAAAATGGTGGTAGTGCTTAGTAGTAGCATTGGTAAAAATAGTAGTAGAAAGTAGCAAATAGTTGGAACAATTACTAAAAAAAAGTGGTAGAAATTAGTAAAATATAATGGTATAAAGTAGTAAAAGAGTGGTAGTAATTAGTGGTAGCATTGGTTGAAATAGTGTTAGATATTAATAGTATCATTAGTAAAAATAGTGGTAAAAATTAGTAAAAAAAAATAGTGGTTGAAAGTTGTCAAATACAGGAAGTAATAAGTAAGAAATTGGTAGAAATTAGTTAAAATGGTGTTAGTACTTAGTAGTAGCATTGTTAAAAATAGTAGTAGAAAGTAGCTAAACAGTGGTAGCAATTAGTAAAAAAAAGTGGTAGAAATTACTAAAAAAAAAAGTGGTAGAAAGTAGTCAAATAGTGGCAGTAATTAGAAGTAATATTATTAAAACTTCTAATTTAATTCTTGGTGCGGTTCTGGCGCGAACTTTGCTAAGCGATTCCGAAGCTACTTTCGTTATGCAATGTAAAAAATCACTGCCTCTAAAGAAATTTTATCTCGAAAAATTCACCCTATCAATTTCACTTGCATCATCAATTCATTGCATCGAACGCAAAAAAAATGTACAGATAACTTACATTTAATGTGAAAATTGAGACTTTCGAACAAAACTATTTAACGAATAACAAACTACATAATTAAAATCAGCTACACAACTCTCACCCTCACGATTGGTAGCGCATAGAAAATGTTGCACTTTTGCCCCGAACAGAGGGGAACGTTTTGAGAAAAGAACAAACAACTCAGAAAAAATGCTGAGAAAATATCACGAAGATTTGACAGCCCTGGCGCGGAACAGAATAAATACAATATTATTTCGAGAAAGAAAATGCAAATAATATTTGGAATTCACATAATTATTTTATACAATGCAAACCAAAAATTGCAATTGGTAATTTTTACTGAGCTAGTCGAGTAGCGTTTTCTTTTCTCGAAATAGTGCTGCATTTATTCTGCTCCGCGTCAGAGCTGTCAAATTTTCCATGAGACTGTTTTCTATGACACACACAAAGGTTAAAAGTGTTTTTCTTTAACATCATTTTGTGGACGTTTAGCTTATTATTTCCTTTTAAGATTTACATAATCTACTTATTTGCATGATAGCTGGACTAAAAAAATTAAGTGGATATTTTTCTGGAAATTTACAAAGTGCTTAAAATACGATTTGTTAAAAATGCTATTAACGAAATGAATTGGTAGAAAATGAATTTGTATTCAAGATTAATAAATAGAAATTTATTTCTATTTACACAAATAAGCAGAAGAGTGGTAAGAAGAAACAAAGAAATTCCTAAATAATTACCATGACAACTGTGACATAAACTGCACACTTATATTTTAAATTTTTTTGATAGCACTTAAGTTTCATATTTTTAAATGATTGCCGACATTGACGAATCACATCAAATGCATCAACTTATATTTCTAAATGTTCTTTGTAAGATAGCAATGGTAGGAAGAATTTAAAATTATGAGATGAGTAATTTTGGTCGACGCTGAGTGGAACAGAGGTAGGATAAACGATTTGATGTGGCCTTAATATTGGCCTTGAAGACTTGGATTTGGACGATCTTTGGTTTAATAATTCGATGATGTTGAGTATCAGGACGAGGCGAGTATCGAGCTAGCTATTCGTGAGATAGGGCTTGCAGCCTTAACCAATGCTTTGGAAAACCTCGTTGCTGCGAAGCCAGCCGAGGCATTCCATAAATAATGGCAATGTTTTCTCTTCCGAAAATAAATATAGCTTTGCAATTGCACGCGAAGACTGCTTTTTCACGTCCTTCTCGTGTATCGTCCAATCGTTAGGTTCGCGAGCTTCTCGGTACTCACAACGTGGCGTGTTATTTTTTACTTTAGACAATGAAACAATGAAGTAAACTCGTCTCGGTAAATACTCGAAATTTCACGGGGAAGCGACGATAGCCGAGATTGATCGAAAGCTCGATTTCTCGGTATCGCCGCTATATGTGAGGGTAAGTCCCTCAAAAAACCCCTAAGAAACATTAATATACTGAACAAATTGTATTTTAAAAAGGTACCATATTTACGGACCATCATGTTCATAATTTCCCTTGTATTTTAACTCTAACCCTATCAACATATTAATCAAAAGGATTTTTTGAAGTCAAACGAATTCGTCCACAAGATTAGTATAATTATGTTCACTTAACGAAACTCAGTCTACATATATATAAGTATAGCGCATGACCCGCAAACTTTATGTCTAAGAAGTATATAATGGAAGTAACTCTGTTTCACCCTGGCCTACACTTTCATTGCACTTGCACTAAAAAGGCGAATGAAATTTTAGATTTACGATTCAGTTATTTTGCCCCAATAATACACTTCAATAAAAGTTGAAGCGAAATTCGTATACATGTGGCCATTAATCACTCACTTCAATCAGCTATTTTATTTATGCGTATGGAAACTCCGCGATGTTTACTCCGCAGTAGTCAGTAAAAAATGACAAAATTTGATATAATATGGGTGTCAAGCATATACCGTTACGTCAATTAAAGTTTAGTTGATATTTCACTCTTGATTGAAGCTCGGTGAAAACCTTTCACACATAGCTTAGGATAAGGCCCGTAATTAGGCCCACTATGATATCACCTGCATCTAGCATTTACCACTCAGTATCTCTAAAGCAATCTGTCGATTCGGCGCACTTGAGCTGCTTCACTTCTGCAACTACGTCTAGGCCATTGAAAAAGCCCGCATCTATGAACTTCTGTTGCCTCATATAAAGTGGGGGGCATTCACATATTAGATGCCTAACAGTTTCTGGTTTTTCCTCTTCATAACAACTTCTGCTAAAATCATTGTGGAGGACACCAGTATGTCGCCCGTAGAAGAATACGTCCCGTAAATAATACCATAGCCTCCTTAGTTTGGATGTGTTTTAAGTCCCGCTGCGTTTGCACAACATGTTCGCTTCTCTGCAGAAGAACTCTCTTATCCTGAGCTTGCAGGAGCGAGCGGAACGCCAGCCTCTTCCAAGCCGGTAAAAGAGGTTCGAAAGTACCCCTACTTGCGACCTCGTCTGCCGTCTCGTTACCATCTCATTACCTGGTATGTTACAAGGGCTCGATACCCACACCATAGGAAAATCGAATTGCTTTGTCATCACGTTAAGTGATCTGCGGCAGGGTTTTTAGGGCAGCATAGATCTCTGAAGTGTACCACTTATTGTATTGCCGCTAGCTCCGCTTGGAAGACACTACAGCGGTCCGGAAAGCGGAATGAAATTTTCGCCCCTATTTATTCAGAGTAGGAACCCCCACCAACTCTGATGTCTAGCTTAGATTCATTCGGCATCAGGGGTTGTTTCACAAATTAAGACAAACTAAAAAGATCAAATCGTTTTAGAAAACACTTAAATTATATCAAGTTTTAGTGAAAAGATTATTTGGTTTTTACACGTATGAATTTGGAGTATTATTGTCTTTTTTCTGAAGCCACGTTTTTAGCTCAAACATACAAGATGTTTGAGAATACGACGCCCCAATTTGTCTCACAAATTTTCAATTGGATATATGTATGTCAGGAGACTGTTGGTGTGGTTTGAAATGTTTGACTTGTGCTAAGGATTATTTTTCTAGAAATATTAGGTATAATAAAGACAAATCAATTATTTCGGCATTAAATTGAAGGTTTTATTTGTTTTATAGTTAGAATGAACCGATTTATGTCAAGTATTCAACGTTTTGCCGATAGCTTGTTGCATTTTTAATGTTCATATGTGACTCTCGATTCGAATTTTCTGTAGTCGGTATGAATTTTCCCCCAATAAAATCATTTGCCATAGACAGGACCAGATAGTAATCACTTGGTGCGAAATCCGGACTATAAGGTGGACGCTAAAGAATCTCCCAGACAAGCTCCCGGAAGGTTCTGGCAAGTCAGTGTCGATGTGTGGGACCAGGCGTGGTCCTATTGGACAAAGCTTGCCTGTATCCAGCCTTATTTGGTTAATGGTTTCGGTAAGCGGTTTTTTATGCCATGTTTAGCTTCTGGGCAATCAATGAAAGCCCAAAATTATTATTATTATTGTATGATTTTGGGTACCAGGAAATTTAGTTTTTAAGACAAATTATGTCAACTGAAGTAATGCTCTTTTGCAAGTCTCTCGCATAAATTATTGTACTAAAAACGAAATATTTACATAAGGCCTTACTACAAATATTTTAATACCATACGACAATTAAAACGGAATTGAAAGCGATTTACATAGCATTTCAAAAAGCTTATATTAAAATGGTTCTACTTAAGATGTTGTGCGAACAATTTTCTTTGTGTTCCATGTAGCGAAACTCTTTGTAATAATATTTATGTTGACGACAAAAAAGTTTTTCAATTAATTGTAAATCCCAATGGAATTTTTAAACCACGAAATTTAAACTTTCCCCTCGCAGTAAATAAATGTCAGAAATTACTATGAAAACAGCAAACTCACAATAAGTTTTAAAAGACAAATGTTTAGACTTTTCATTGCAAATGTAACAGAGGCAAAAACACTGCACAGGTTCTCATACAATGTGCTGATTCATTCCACTCAGCACTTAAATAAATTACCAGAAATAATCACAACGTTACAAAATATACAACACAAAACGTGACAAAGTAAAGTCTGCAGGGGGTATGGATAGAAGGTGGATGCCAAATAAATCAATATAAATCTTATCAAGTAATTTTTAAATTTAATGAAAAGTTAAAAATAAAAGGAAAATAATTAGATAATAATTTTTTCCAACAGTCACATTTTTGCATAATATTTTGAGTAAAAAACCTTTTTTTATTTCTTGAAAAACGGAACTATTGCGAGACCACTTCATCCTTACTTCGTGATAGGTTCGGGACTAGTTCGAAATCATTTCAGCCAGAGTTATTAACTAGTTCTCAACAGATTCCAAGCTGGTCTCGAATGAGTACCAAAATAGTACCGAACTCACCTCGAAATGATTTCGTATTAGTGTCGAATCAGTCCCGAATTTGTACTAAAAAGTCCCAGTCTTCAAGACTTAAGAAAGTTTGTCTTACTCATAATTATTATGGGAAGACTTAAAGAAAAGTGTGAGAAGACTTTTATAATTTTAGTCTCAAAATAAAAGTCTTTGAAGACTTAAAAATATTAGCCTCGCTGATAAGTATTATGAAAAGACTTTTTAAAATATAAGACTAAAAATAAAAGTCTTTCAAGACTAATGAAATTTATCTCGCTGATAATTACTATGAATAGACTTTTTCTGAGACAAGAGGTGGTATTCATTTTTCTAAGTTGACTCCAAATATACAAATTTTTCATTTTTACATTTGATTAAAATCTAGTTCAAAACTTTATCAATAATTATACCTACTAAGTGTGTGGTAAAAAAGGGAATGGTATTCAATTTTCTAAATTGGCTTTTGTAAGAAGGACCTGCGCTTTTTAAATATAGATATAGTCGTAATCCAATCAGACTGACGAACGTAAATGATTCGCGTCCAATGCTCAACATTTTGAGTATACTTTCAGAATAATACTTGAGTTGGAAAATCATCCCATTTTCAACTATCTTGTATTTAGAGAAGATAGCTTAAAAATTAAACATTAGATGTTTTTGGAAATTACCTTTCACTCTATAAACCCCTCAAATGCCTTGTAATGACATTTTTATTTCTAAAAATAATGTGGCCCTGTTGGTTTTACTTCAAAGGGTTGCGTGTTCATATCACTAAATATTGCCCTCTGACCAAACGAAAGTGCAACCTTTTCTAGTGATCTAGACATTTTGAAAGACGAAAGGGAGCCCTATCCAAATGATACAATACAAAAAGGCGCAATTTGTTTTTCGATAAGAGAAATCATCATACGAAAGCATAATTTTTTCACATTCCACAACATAGTGACAATTTGAACGTTAAATTTCGCCATGTGATATCATAGTATGATCACATCACATGAACATAGCATATGATGCTACATAGGTTTGATCTTTTTTTAGTTGACATTGATGACAATAAATTTGAAATCAATATTTTTTAAGTTATGCTTGTTTTTCATTAGGCCAAATATTTCACAACAAAATGTGATAGGAAATGCCAACTTGTTACCAGTTTACAATTTTGCATTGGCGTCAAATAGAAATATGTAAAAATGTTGGCTGTTTTCACTCAACTGACAATATTTGACGTCAAATTTAAACGAATGAAAACTAAGCCTTACATTTAATTAAAGTTATTGAACTGAACTGATGAAACATATGATACGATCATATGATGTGATCTTCTGACGGGATCATGTGATGAATAGTCAAAGTCACAGATTGTATTAAGTGAAGGGGAATATTGGCGTGGTACAAACCGTGTATATTTACCGTATAAGTAAATAACCGCAGATGTCAGGATGTGACAATATTCTCCAACATTTTTATTTTTAAGTGTATGGATTTAGTATATAAAAGCATTGAATGCGTCTTAGAATTTAATTAAAACGCATAGAATACGATGTTGCGTGATGATGCCCGACCGTGCCGTAGCAAAGACATTGTACATATGCATCAAAGGCCTGTTTAATAAAATCGGTGTTTCAATCTTGAAGTTATACGAAGTTGAAGTAGATTGTATAAAATTTTAATACTTCTCCCCTTATATTTTAAATTCTAGTACCAAAAAATGTTAGCCCGATAAATTGACTGAACTGGCCAAAAAAGAAACAGGAAGTGCACATATTCTTTTATGTCGATATTGAAAGCAATATTTTTTCGGCAATTTTAGTCAAAATTTTGTAAAAGTGTGATAAAACCTTGAACAGTACCTTAATAATAAAACGTTAAGTGAAATGATGAGCAGATGCCCTTAGGTCAGATTTATTACCGGCTAGAGTTATCAATGGCATACATTTTTTAAGTTCTCGGTAATTATTAGTTTGATAAGAGAGGCACATTTTTTAAATTCTTCAGGAAACTTTTATCTTGAGACTTATTTATATGTAAAAGTCTATCTATTATAATTGTTAGTGAGAAAAATTTTTTATATCTTATAAAAAGGGAATTACTTCGGCACCATTTCGTTCTTAGCTTGCTGTCATTTTGTGACGGGTTTGGGAGCATTTTAACTCCAAAATGCTACCAAAATAGCTCACTTCATATTAAAATAATTTCTCTCCTTTATTTATTATCAAAAGGCCTTATAATTCAGTTCTAATATAACAGTTATCGACGAATTGTAAACACTTTATTACCTTATAATACTTATCAACAGACTTTTATAACTTCTTTGATACCGTTTTTAAAACTCAACCAACAACTAACTATTTTTTATCTGGATATTCGTTGGACACAGCTTTAAAACATATAAATAAATGAAATATATGGCTTTGTAAAAGGATGATAACTTTTATTTTAGTGTATAAAAAATTGTTTGAATTGTGTACTTAACTTCAGCGTATCTACCTAATTTCAAAATCAATATAGCTTGTAGAATTTATCGGAATCTTTGCAAGTACCTTTGAGATGTTATATTCCAAATGCCAACGAAACAAAAAAAAAACCCTCGCCCCAGCCTAATTTACAATACACCCATACGGTTGTAATACGAGTAATAAATTATTATGTATTCAGAAACATTAAGACACATTATGTACATACAAATATAATTCGTCAACTCGTTGATGTTATTTCGCAGCCATGGAAAGCGATTGCATCAAAGCTTAGTTAACTTCAGAGCTAAAATTTGTTTGTGCTCGAAATGAACGAGCAAAGGTGAATAATGTGGCAGTGGTGCACGAATTGTTCAAATACGAATAGCGAACGAGTACATTTCACAAAATATGAATTTGTATGACTTATCTTAGCTACCTTTAGGCATAGCGCCTTTTGATAAACTTTGTTGATATGTTGTAAAATTTTGCTTTGAATAAAACTCGGAATAGTCACAGTAAAAGTACGCACACAAGCAAACATATGGACTGATATGAATTTACGCGTATGTATTTCGTCAAGGACATAGTAAACTTTGGAACTCATTAAATTTTAACTAAATATTTGAATGACGTGGATTCATTTTATTTTGTTTTTGCTTATGTTTTGTTTTTTTTTGCGTATTTATTATTTTATTTGTTATTACGCTTATTTTTTACGAGAATTTGTTTTGTGATATTTTGAAAAAATTCCAGTACGAATTGTAAGCACTTTTTGAGACTTTAATAGCCTACTTATTGCTAACCTCTTATTCTTCAGTGTAAAATAAAGGAAAATATATACATAGATAGAAATTTTAGGAGAATTTCGTTGAAGTAAGGATCAAAACTACACGTTTAGGAGAGAGCTTAAAAAGAATGTTCCACGAAAATATTTCCCGTAAAATTTTGGTCTGAGTTATGTTTTACACATTTTATCTCTTTTTCGAAAAAAACTTAGGGCTGTACATGAAAGGTGTAATAGCACATAAAAAGCGTGCGACCTCAATCTTAAATAGCCTGCTGAGTTTTTATTCTATGTTAGCTGTACTTTTCGAAAATATTAGCTAAGTCCGGGCTTGTTTGAATTGATATAAAAAGGTCGCATAGTGTGATTCCCCTTACGGTTAAAAATCTTTTGTGATCGATGGCTTATCTGTAGTGTTGTTTGATAGGGAAAACTTTTTTAGTTGGAGCATTTTTCCCCTGTAAATTTAAGCCACAATTAAATATATTCAATCGATTTTCATAAGGTGAAATGTCTTATAAAACCGTTGAGAGAAATTAAAAAGCAACATCATTTATTCTCTGAAAAGTGGTAAAGGTAAATAAAAGAGGAGTTTAAAAAATGTAAGATAAAGCAGTTCTTACTTTTTAAAATTTATTAGAGGCTTAAGATAGATAGCAATTACATTATGTTCATTCTATACTTTTCGCTGGAATTTATATATGGATATATTCCCATGTTCGATTTGAATGTATTTTGTTTTTATTTTTTATAATGGTCCTAAATCTATTTAACGATTTTACACATATGTATTACGTATTATAACTATACAGAGTTTTAGAAATTTCGACCCTTTATTAGTTATTTTAAATTACCCATCTTTAATAAAAAAAATAGAATAAGTTCTTTAATATAAAACATCATTAATTTTTATATAGAGAAATCAGCAAGAAAACTATCAAAAATCAATGCAATTTTTTAGCCTCTTCACTTTTTCATATTGAAATTGAATGGGTTAGGAAAGAAAATTTTCTAAATATTCTGATCAAAAAGTTTGAGATTTTGTTGAAAACTCATTGAATTTGATTCGAATCTGCACAAAGTATGAATATTGATTTTGATAAAAATTTATTTTGTAGCCAACAAAGGGTCGAAACTTATCCAAAACTCCCAGACGCATAGGTTAGGTTAAAGTGGAGGAGCTCACGTAGATCCTCTGGGATCCATTGTGATACCACAGTAGTTCAAACAGAACGGCTATTATTGTCTTAATTTGCCAAGTGCAGTGTACTTACAATGAAGCTACGGAGCTGGCTAATCTCTACTCACGAAATATCCGCCGGAGAGTGGATATGGTGCGATTCCAGATGCTTAAGTTTTAGTCTCGCGAAGGCAGGGCAGCTGAGTAAAAAGTGTTGATCGTATGATTCCACCTTCTTATCCTACCCAGATTAATATGATGGAGAAATACTCCGAAGATTTCCGAAGAGAAGCCCGGCAATTCGAAACTACTTTCGGTCGCATTGTTATTGTTATTGCTATTTCCAGCTTGGCGACTACCACAGTCTTATCTAAGAAACCACACCAGACAAGAATCCGATGCAGGAGTATTGGTTTCGTGATTTCTTCAAGCGATGGGCATTATCAGAAAGCTGAATAATAGAATGTCGACAAAAATATATGTATTTGAATTCATTATACAATTACGAATATCTTTCTATTCATCATTCAAACAATCATATTATATGTATATCAAAAATCTCATGTCACGGTGTTTGTGGTCGAACTCCTCCGAAATGGCTCGACCGAGTTTTATGAAATATTTTTTTAATTTGGTTCTTATTTATTTTTGTGGGCGTCAAGTATATTTTATTATTTATGCTTGGGAGAGGGTTGCCACTGGTTTGAAATGTCAAATTTAATTAAATCATAGGCAAGTTATAAAAAAAATTTAAATAAGGGTGTCAAGAGGTTTATCTCAGAAAAAAGTTTCATAATTAACTTTTATGAAGGTTGCCGAATTTAGTTCAATTATACACAAGCATGAATTGTTAAAATATAGATGTAAAATGATTTGTTTCGGCAGGCAGGCTCATAGCTAACTTTTATCAGAGTTGCCACCTGTTTGAAAAGTTGAATTCAAATTAATTATGCACGTGTAACATCAAATACGAAAGAATGTGTACCAAACAGTTCGAATCGCTGAGGAGAACGCTAATAGCATATAGAGCGTTGCCACCTGCATGAACAGTCGAATTTAATGAAATTATACACAAGTTATGTTAAATTGTATAGTATTCTTGCCAAATGGTTCGCTTTACTGAGAAGAAGGTTAATAGCTAGCTATATTTTAGAGAAGGTTGCCACCTAGTTGAAAAGTTGATTTTAATTAAACTATAGACAAGTTATATGATGGGTGTCAAATAATTCGTTTCACTAGCAGAAAGTTTATGGGTGTGTTTTCATGAGGGTTGCAACCTTTTTTTAAAATCAAATTGAATTAAATTATACACGTGGATATAAAATATTAAAATATGAGTGTCACACTGTTCCTCCTTATTATATCCAATATTTATGTAGGGGTTGTCAACGGTTATAGTGACAGAAACCGAAATGCGATTTCTGCTCGCAAAAGCAGACGTCATTTAATAAATTAATATATGTTTACGGGATTTGCTAGTAACGGATAGATTTTTATTCATTATTCGAATAATTTTTAATAACAAATAAATTTGTATTCAATATTATTCAGACATTCATTACTTGATTTTTTAGCTCTGTCAATTACGCTCATTGCGTTAATCTCGGCCATACACAATTCAAAAAGACCTAGCCCTGCTGCTTCCTATTAGCTGCAGACTTTTCCGCGCAGTTTTCTCCCCACCCTACTTTTGTTTACTTTTTAAAGAGAAGTTGCTCCTTTAAAACTTTATTTTTCATTAGACGGCAAAGCATGCACTTTGATCAAATGCATGTCATAGTATTTTTTGTTTTTGCTTTTAAGTAGAAGTGAGCTTTTCACATGAACCGCTAGCTTACTTAGAACGCATTTAAAAAAATAAATCATAGATCAAAAATAATTTCCCCATAAACTTTGTTTTGCTCTACTTCATTAGCTATGCATTCAGTTTGAATAATATAAACAACACGTATCCAAGGAAATTTTCATTAGAATCCACATAGATGAATATAACTTGCCACAAAAGCAGAGCAAAGCTGCGTTCCATCGTAAACTAAAACTATACATGAACTTTCACTATTTATGTAGTTCTCCTAGTGTGCATACAAAATAAAACAAAAAAATCATAGCTAGATAGGTAGATATATGTACATATATGAATATAAAATTATGTGCATGCATATCACTTATGGAAAATATGAAGTGTGTATGTAGTTTAATTCATTTTGATTTTTGCACTTGGAACGCATGCGTGTCATCAATAAAGTTTCAAATGAGAGTACTTTTTATGCAAAACGTATGGAAGTTGCATGGATAGCAAGTTTTCTCATAGCATATTTCCTTCATTTACGCATAATTTCTTTTCATTAGCGATGACCTACTTCGTAACATGCTGCTTTTCATGCGCCTACCCACACAGCTACAAAAGCCCAGCTACAACCATAGACAGCTTCATTTTCGCCATCTCCACAAAAACCAATTTGCCTAGTTTCGCGTACAAAAAACAAAAAAATACAAAAAAAAAGTCTACACTCATATGGAGCATGTAAAATAATTGCAGAATAACAAGTGGGCGCAAAACTATGCCGAAGATTGCATCAGAAACAACGATCGCACACACACACACACAAACAAACACATGATTTTAGCGCTGAAAAGGGTGTATGGGTGTAGATACCCTGTCGGAAATAGAATTACTTTAAAAAAAAAAATTTTAAAGTACATTTTTACGAACTATAAATGAGTGAAATTCTCACTTTTTTTGTAAGCAGCTAACTTTTTTTTCCAGCCGCATTAATTTTTTTTTTTTTATTTCCAGCGATTTAAAATTCCGTTTTTTCAAACAATTTTAAAATCAGTCTAATTATCAACTGCTGGTTTGCACTGCCCATTTTCAATCATTTAAAAATAAGTACAGTCTACTAAAAAAAATTGTTTCTACCCGGAAAAACTTAGTGATTACTATTTTTGATATTTTATGATTTGTGTTAGGTTTAATAAACAATAAAGATATTAATGATTTTGGGTGCATATACTTACGGCTTCTCTAGTACTAATTTTAACCACATATTATTTTTGAATTTCCGAAAATTCAAAATAAATGTTAGTTAACATATATCTATTGTCTCGTTTATCTCGTGTACACTGAGGAATTCGTATCAAAAAAAAAAAAGACAAATAAGTAAGATATTCTAAGGCGCCTTGTACAAGTAGATTTGGAAATTCACCGATGCAAAATATTTTCAACGTGATTCCAGGTTTGATCCGTTACTGCTATTCGAGAATTACGAAGAAAGAGGTCTCAAGTTTTCGATTATTATTACCATTTCCTGTGATGAGGAGTTCTTGATTTCACAGCTGGACTATAAAGTCAAAATGTGGCTACAAATAATTTTTCCACATAATTTTTGAACAAAAACTATTGGATGATTCGCAAAAATTTACAAGAGTTGCTATCAGAGTTTTTAGCAACTAAAGGAAGACCGGTACATTATTCATCAATTTGTTTTATGAAGGAAATTATCCTTATCCTGAAAAAAGTTATTTAAATTCAATTTTATTTTTATATCAATTATAAGTATTAAAATTTTTTTGTTTATTGCAAAAAATTTAAAGAATTGAGGTATAAGAGAGATTAGTTTGTACCTTCCGAGCTCAAGCATACATTTTTGTAAATTTTTTGTATGGGTAAGGTTTTGAGATGATGGTAGTTCTGTGTTTTTATTTTCATTTTTTTAATTTCTTAACATTATGCTAAAGAATAGTTAATCTAAAAAACTTACAAAAGGGCAAGAATTCTAAAAAAACCAATAAAATCATTTTCATTTCGACCAGCTATATGACCAAATATATGTTGCTACTATTAAACTACAAAATAATACTAAATAAAACTAATTAATAGTTTTTTTTTATAAAGATATACTTATAATTTTCTAAAAATATATGTGAAAAATTTAGTAAAAATTAACTAATATTTTGGCCGAACTTCTCCTACAATTTGTGGGGTGCGTCTTGTTGGTGTGACACAAATTGAGGGACCTAGACTGCGAATATATTTTTTTTTAGAAGTTTTTTTACCATGACAAAAATATTTCGGAGGTTTGCCATTGCATGCCGAGGGGCGGCCACTATTAGAAAAAACTTTTCTATAAGTTTTGATGTTACTTGCCCCGGCCAGGAGTCGAACCCGGGACCATCGAATGAAGCGCGCGCACACTACACACTCGCCTACGGCGGCCCCAAATATACGTACATATATAAAGGGTGCAATTTAGATCAACCTAATTAATTTGGAATGCATTTGTTTCAAAACAGTTGACTTCCAACTATGTATATTTTAAATTGGTACATCTTTATAGACTGTCTGCTTTTTTCCGACAGGGTATATTGGCTTATGTGTGCCAGAGTGAGATGGCGAATTGTGTGGTATTGCGACAATTTGGGTGCATCAAGTTGTGGGAGGCTGTGCGCCTGTTGCCTCGGCAAACTGCAGACATATACGGCCATAACTATTCACATACGCAAGTGTGCATTAAGATGCACCGCCAATTGATAAAGGACGTCCAGGCGCTATAAAAATTACTAAAAATGGTTGGACCAAATATTTTAATATTTCTTAAAGTGGAGTTTTGTTTGTTTTTTTTTGTTTACACCCGGTTGCAAATTATAAAACTATTGACCAATTTTTTGTAATTTATTTTTTTTTTTATTTAATTTCACTTTATGCTCAATTTTTTAATGATTTAACAAATTTGCATCAAAATTACCAAATTAGCAAACAAAAAATAGTTAAAGAAAATTTTCGTGTATGCAGTATTATAGCACATTAAAATTTAGTATAATAAAGTGCGTGTTTCTATTAATTTTTTATGCCGGAAATATCTCGGTTTTCTTTTAAATAAAAGTGAATTTCGTTGTATCACTATATGGAAATGAATGGAATAAAAAGTCTCAAAAGTTGATGGTAATTCTTAGTTACTAGAAACTTGCACTACATTAAATGGGTTTCTGAAACTTTGTTTATTTGATGAAAATTTGTTAAATCATTATTTATTTTGCATAAAGTTTCAAACTTGGGTATAGGTGAGTTTTTTTAGAGAATGAACTTCTTTTTTTAAATGAAAAGTAGCGGCAATTAAATATAAGAAAAAAATAAGAGTAAATTTGTCAATACGTGGTGATTTTACTATTTGCAACGGCATATATAACGGCGAACCGCGAATTCTCCGTCGGGAATGTTCGCTGTTATAAAGCTCACGAGGAAATCCGCCCGATATTCATGCGCCAAACTAGACCTAATTCTATTGACGTTTGGCGGCAGGGAAAAAAATAAAATTCACTGTTATAATATTGGCACATTTTTAAATCGATATCGAAAAATTGGAAATAAATTTCTGTTATATTCTCACTTTATAATAGAAAACCCAAGTTCAATTGTACCATTTCATAATCAGCAGCAAAATTTATGGGCGAATGTTGCTGACGTCGCAACTTATAAAATAACCCTTTATTTTTGGCCGATAAATAAAATTTACAACGCGAGTTTCAATTAATAATAGAAAAGTTAAACCGCATATGTTTTATTTAATAAACATTTTTTTTCGATATCGCTTATAACAGTTAAGGTCCCTGCAATAAGTTCCTTAAAATTAATTTGCGAAACTTCGGTCTACTATTCGGTCGTTTACCATTAAAAGGGTTTTAAAGTACATGGTGTTTACATTAAAACTTCGTAAATGAAAAAAACTCTTGCTCAGATTCATTGATAAAATTTTGATTACAATATCGGTAAACGTTACTATATCGATATCTTAACCAAAACAAATACCACCCTTGATATTCTCCAAAATAACAGCTACATATAATTTCTATCGCTCTGACTGTAGTTGCAATTTTTCCAACACTTTCCTAATAAAAACTGGCCTTGAGCTGTAAAATTGTTGAAAGTATAAAAACAAAAATGCGAAAGTATTTAAAATAATTAAATTATTGGCACAGTTGTCTAAAATGTATGAACGAAATTTTATTAAGAGATTCTGTCGGGAAAACAGAAGAACAAAAAGAAGTAATAAAGAAAGTAAATTTTTCCGATATAAATATTTTTTATTGATTTTTTTTTTGTTTTGAAAATCCATTGCTAAAAGATTAAATGCAAATGGATTTGTTTATTCTAAATTCGATTTTTAGAAGGATTTTGAATACGAATAAATAACACTTTGACTTGCGAAAGTGTAACCGATTTTTGCGAATATATATAGAACATGAGTCACCCTAATAAAAATTTTATGTGACAAGATATTAAGCACAAATTATTTTATATGTAGTTAACATACATATATTGGAGACATGTATATGTATGTGTATGTGTGTGCAGAGTAGTATGAGTTTTCATATATTTTGCGTGATAATGCCTCAGAGTAAAGTCGTTGTGTGAATTTGAAGCAGCAATTTAAAGTTTGACATGTCAAGTTTTCTGACAGAGTGTTCTGTTCGTGTCTCTCTTCATATATATCTATATATATATATATATATATATATATGTAGATGTATATGTGTGTGTGCGTGTGTGTTTGCGAACGGCATCAGGAAGTTGGCAGGCAGCCTCTCAACTGTGCGTAAACAAACTTCACTGACTTCCCGGTTGCGCTTAACTTGTTCGCAACAAAGCAATGCCGCGCTGTCTTTCGCGTAATGGCATATAACAATCTTCATATTTCCGTTTGAAAATTTTGTATCAACACACGCAAACAAAGGCAAACACACACACAAAACACACCCACATCACACATACCAAACACACATGGAGAGTAAATCTGTTGCGTTCGCCCACATTCACTATGCAAATATTACCCAAATATAGCGTCAATTAATTGCTTCAACAACTGGGCTAAAGTGGCATTTTTTGTACTCGAATTTTACAACAAATTGCTGCTGCAGCAAACGAAGTCATCCGCAAAGCTGCTGAAAGTGGATTTTGCGTTATTTTAATCCACTGCAAGCATAAATTTATTTATATTTTTTTTTTCGGCCGGCGCGCAAATCGCTGCACGTAAAGGCGACAAAAGGAATTTATATGCAAAAATAATAAATGTAATCCTTAACAGCAACAACAACAACAAGTTCCATAGCTTTTGCGAATAGCGCAAGACCAAGCCGTAGACAACAGTATTAAGGTTGTCAGGCAAAAGCAAGTAAATCCCTACACCCTTTACATTTTTCCACTTTTGCGAGACGCCCGCTTCCGTTCCACGCAAGTATGTAGATATGTACTTGGTCACGTTGTTTTGTCGCTTGTTGTATTTGTGCTACAGTTGCTTGCTATTCGGATATCAGCAGTTTTCATTAAAATTTACTATCGCACCAAAAGCAAACGTTGACACAATAACAAAAAAAATTTCAGAGTTACATTCATACTAGCTGCGTTCAAGTGCAGTATCCCAGTCAGCAAGAAACCACGTATGTTTTTTTCGAATTGTGAAATTTTCTGAGCATGGTTCGTAACCGAACCCCGATTTTTAGAGCCGAACCGAACTGAAACGAACTTTAGCCAATTTCCAGTGGCAGTGATTTTTTACATCGCGTAACGAAAGTCGCGTCAAAAATTTCAACCCCTACTTCTATTTGTTTCTACCACTATTTCTACTAATTTCTACTATTTTGTTTTTCTAATGGTACCAATAGTTTCTACCACTGTTTTTACTACTTTCTATCACTATTACTTTAGTTATTTCAACCTCTCTTTTTAAAATTTCTCCCACTATTTTTACAAATTTTTCCCATTTTTTTAATAATAGTTCTAATAATTTCCACCACTATTTTTACTAATTTACTCCGCTACTTTTAATAATTTCTACCACTATTTTTACTTCTTTTTTATTAATTTCTACCATTTTTTTAAATGGTACCAATAGTTTCTACCACTACTTTTACTCACTTTCACCACGTTCTTTACTACTTTCTATCACTATTACTTTACTTATTTCTACCACTCTTTTTCAAATTTCTTCCATTCTTTGTACTAATTTTTTTCCATTCTTTTAATACATAATAGTACTAATAATTTCTACAACTATTTTTACTTATTTCTACCACTGTTTTACTATTTTCCATTAGTATTTTTACTAATTTATTTTAATTACTACCACTATTTTTAGTAATTTCAACCACTTTTTTTACTTATTTCTACCAGTATTTTTACTAATTTCTACCGCTAGTTTTACTACTTTCTTCCACTATTTTTACTTGTTTCTACCACTATTTTAACTAATCCTACTACTAATTACTGCGGCTACTTTCATTGACTTCTACTAAGAAAAGAAATTTTACTTCTGGCTCGAGGACTTAGATGCACGTATGTTGTTTTCAGTATTAAGGTCTGTCGTGTCAGTTCAATATCGGCGGCAATCAGCATCGATCAGTGTTACCAAATCATGCACATCTGTAATATGTCGTCCGGTGCTTTAAGTTAAGTAATTTTGAGCAAACCCAGCTGTCTTATGATAAATTTGCAATTATTGCCCTAGCTCTATACGGCGATAATTCCTTATAAAATCGATTAACTTTTCCTTCATATCAAACAAAACCTGCAATAGGATAATGAATTGCCGAATGAACCGACACCGAGCCGAACTTTTGTGACCGAACATGGCCAAAGCCAAAGTTCGGTCGTTCTCTAGAAATAAGGTAATTTCATAGCTGCAAGCAAATACAAATAACACCATCTGGCAAAAATAGATGAAAAGTCGACGACTACTGCACTCAGAAAATATTTCATATCTGGATCAAAGAAAAATGTTCTTTCCTTTGAATCGCTTAAAATGAAATATTTGCTTCTTCAAATCGAGATATTTTTCCCTGATTGCTCTTCTTTCCCAATTCGCTGGGTTGTTTTGCGTACACAAGCAAAATATATGAGTAATACTGAGCGAATTCACATTTTGACATTTCACGCGCAAAATTCCACAAACAAAATACACAACGGATTCGCCTTGGTTGTACCAAATAAATGGAAAATAAATGTAAAAAAACCTTACAAAATTGTACAAAATTATGTCTTTAAAAACCATTATTGTTCATTTCTTACAAATCACTTTGTAAAATTACAGTGAGCTCAATAAACCGTAAGCGAAAATTATTTAAAGGAAGGTATGCGAAAAAAAAATGGAAACCTATGTAAAATATAAATACCGGTACAAAGCATTCGCCGAATTGTTCTCTCAATATAGTCATAGTTTCAGGCCAGCCAATTAGGCACCAACTTTATCGCTGAACAATATTTTGCTCGAAAACAGTGGATATTTTACGTAATACAAGTAAATAATTTGTGTAATAGCCGTACCATAACAGTTTGACAGACAAACGGGAAATCTATCATAAAATCCCCACTCAAAAAAGTGGCCCTAAATAAGTTAACCAATAAATGAAGATATTGACTTAAATTTGGAAAGCAAATGAGTTATTTTATATTTCATTAAAAAACTATTCTAAAAGAAAGTAGAATGCCTAAAAAAAATCAACGGATATAAAGGTGGAAAATAAATCATTACCTTCATATTATAATACTATTTGGATTCGGCAGAAAAGTTTGTATAATATTTTTATATCAATTTCGTCACTATAAGGATTTTTGAAAATTTATTAGGTTTCGAAATCACTCTCCTCACGTATAACATATGTGGTACGAGTCACGGTTAGTGCAACGCTATGAGGATTTGCTTAAGCTAATAATAAATAATAACAAGTAATTAAAAAATATAAAATATTAACTGTAATTTACAATATTGTTTTTTTTTTTGAAAATTTGAAAAAAAAAAACCAATATTTTGGTTGTGGTGCTATTCGAAATAGCAGCTATATTTCTTCTATCGCTTTGACTATTGCTGTTTATTTAAATTTCCAAAACAAGGAAGCATTTAATATATTTGACATTAAATAGAAACGCCTAAACCAAAAAAAAAATATTTTTACTAATTAATATCTTCACATAGAATTGTCCATTGGATAATCATTTTCTATAAGTTCTGTCACAAACTTTAGTGGGCGGAAGTAACTGTAAATCGACGTTCGTATTTGTTCGCAATGGGTTTCACTATAGGACAGTCAAACATAACTTTTGCTAGCTGGGATATTTTTGAACTATAGAGCCACTCACTAAGCAACAGGTAATGACTTTCAATGGCTTTAGTAGAGTAAATACATTAAGTAAGTGCTATGTGTTTAGTTATTGTAACTTAATCTTTTTGAGCACTTGACCTTTTTGGCGAAGATGAAGATGGCGGCAAGGTCAAGTTAAAGCTAATTTCGAAGATGAATTAGATTTCGTATGTTTCTAAAGAGAACAAAAGGAAAAATTAAATGCCGGCAGTCATCTTCGAAGTTGACTCAAAGGAGAAGAGCAGAATCAGCTCTAATTGAGTTGCACTCTAATTTATGTAATTTTTTTTTATCACAAAGCGTATCTTCACAACTGACTTATAATATATCACAAATTGCATGATATTTCTTTCAATAATTATCTAATTGAATTTAATAATTAAATAAATAAGTAAATAATTTTATAGAAGGAAGGTCTCACTTGTCTAACTTCTCGTGTAACTAGGCGCTGAATGATTTAACTCCAGGGGCAGTAATCATTATGAGTTCTATCAAGCAAATACGTAATGCAATCAATAGTAATAATAATTTTTTGCGTTTTCTTTTTTTCGCTCGAACAATTTTGAACAAAATTAAAACTCATTTCTCGAGTTTTATTTTTTTGCTCTGAAATAATGATTATTTTTTTATTAAAAATAAAAGATTTTTATGAGCTATATTCTTGTGATCAGAAATTATCATAATTTTTTGAATTTTACCTTTTTCAATCGAAAGTTATAATAATTTTTGCAGTTTCATTTTTTTGATCGAAAGTAAAACTCAGCTCTAGGGCGTTATTTTATCTCTCAGAAATAAAAATTTATTTTTTTTAGTTTAACGTCCTTTTTGACATATCGAAAACTCAATTTGACACATCACCTATCAAGCTACGGTTTAGTGGTAATTTTTATTTTTATTTTTTATTTATTAGTTGCAATATAATAGAGATATGAGTCAAAGTTTTTTACCACGAAACAGATTGATACGGGGCTTGATAAAAAAATACGTATACACGTACTCAAAACTGTTTTCCGATATTTGGCAGCTTTTGATAATATATTATAGTAATTAGTGCTATCACAAGTAAAAATAGTAAAAAATAGTAGTAGAACGCATTAAAAATAGTAGTAGAAAAGGGTAGTAGCTTTAGTCAAATAGTAGTAGAAATTAGTTAAAATAGTAGTTAGTACTGGTAAAAATAGTATTTGAAATTATATTAAAAGATAAGTTAAAAAAATATTAGTAATAAGTAGTAGCATTAGTAAAAATAGTACCAGTAGTAGTTGTAGTGGTGAACAAGTTCCGAACTACTGAAATGTCTTGAAATTGTCCCGAAATATCTGGTCCAAAATAGTGCCGAAACGGTCCAGAACTCGTCACCGCCGCTAAAGAAGTTTTACTTAAAGTTTCTAAAATTTAGTATATTCTATTAACTCGTTGTTCATTTGAAATAAAACTATTTGCCAGGTACTTAATAATATTTTTTAAGTGTTTTGCTTGAACTAGGCATATTATGATTTATGCTATTCGAGAACTAAGATATATTAATATGACGCACTCTCATTCATAAAAATGAAAATGAATCTTTTTTGGCTTACAATTGCGATTTTCCCCCCATAGCAACTTTTTATTTACCACTTCGCCATCCCTCTAATGTTCCATATTAAATTTCGAAATTTTAACTGCTCCGAAATATGCAACTAAATACAACACCAAGAGTTCCAATGCTACTAAACGTGTTAGCAAAATCAGCAATGCAGACGTGCAATAATGTCAAAAAAATAAAAATAAAAAAAAAACTTGAACAGACACAAGAGGAGGAGCATTCTCACAAATGCCAAAGCACACAATCAGGTTTTCTTGTGGTACATTTGAGAGAGATTACGAGTAGAGTCGAAAGTCCACTGCTGCTAAGCCAAACTGGAAACGTAACAGCTCTCTGGCTATGACGCGTTGAGTGGCTACGTTCATGAGCAGCATGCTCGGACATAAGAAACTACATAAACGAAATTCTAAATGCTTCCAATGAGCTATTTAAATGTTGCATGCAGCAACTTAAAATATCTACACGATTTAGCAAGTAGGTGAGCAGAAGAGAAATTGTGGCTGCACTGAGTTCCCCTCCACTTACTACAAATTCACATTAGATTGTCGTGCATAGAAAATGTGAATAGAAAATGCAGCATAGAATAGAAATACATAGCTTGGTTTAGTAAATTTTAATTGGGTTAAATAAGTACACTTTATTTACCGGTCTTTTTTTTTGCACAGAACTTTATCGATTGACGTTCCATTTCGAATCAGTTAATGTGCATTATCTATTGATTTTATTGTTGGAGTCGATTTGAACCAAGTCGTACCATAAATTTTAATTTTACGGCAATATCGACTCGAGCACTGTATAATTCGGTTTATAAAAAATTTTCTAATCCACACTGCAGCTTACTTTTCAAAAATCATCAAAGTCAGGCTATAAATATGGCCTTTATGAATAACACGAGTTGAGCGCCATCTAGCGAATACGTTATTTTTAAAATTATTTATTGTCGCACCCCCATTATACGGCCGCCGTAGCCGAGTGTGTAGCTGTGTACGCTGCATTCGATTGGTGCCAGGTTCAAATTTAAGCCGGCGCAAGTGACATCAAAAGTTATAGAAAAGTTTTTTCTTAAAGCGGTCGCCCCTTGGCAGGCAATGGCAAACCTCTGAGTAAATTTCTGCCATGAAAAAAAATTCACACAAAAAAATATTCGTCGTTCGGAGTCGGCGTAAAACTATAGATCTCTCAATTTGTGCTACCACATCAAGACGCACACCGCAAGTTGTAGGAGAAGTTCGGCCAAAATCGCTTAAACGGTTTTAGCGCCAATTGAGTAAGTAAGATTTCATCATCCAATTTTAATAGAAATTTTCTGAATAACTCGCCTATAGCGCCACCTAGCGGGTCAATTATTTATAAAAGTATTTCGGAATAGTGGCATAAATTGATTTTTTTTAATAACTCGATCCATGCGCCACCTAGCGGATCGAAACATTTCCTATGTCCTAGACACGGGTTCAAAGAATATACTTTAATTTAGCTACAATTTGTTTACTAGTTCTTAAATTATATTTTTTTTACATAATTTGGTATAGAAGATAGAAGAAGAAGATGGGCCCCTTGTAACAAAAATGATTTCGATATATATTGGAACGACTTTCCGTCATCCCTTGTCAAATGTTTGGAGACAACCCGATTTCGTTAACTTTATGTCTGCTGAGTGTTGGAGCTTGTAAAGCTAAGGAAGCAGTTGATGCAAAACTTAACTTGCTTTCTCACAAATACTTTTATTATTTATTGGGGGCTCAGTACTCGAGAAAAGTTAATCAAAAATACCGATTAATCGACTAATGTCTTCTAATTAAAGGCAATTATTATATTTTGTTTTGTATTTAATTACTTACCTGGAGTGGCCCGAGTTCAAACCTCGCCCGAGGCAAGTAACATCAAAGCAATTACGGAAATTGTTTTTTTGTAATTGCTCTCCTCCTTAGCAGGCAATGAAAAATCTCCGAATTTATTTATGCAATAAAAAAAAAAACTTCTCACAAAAATCGCCTGCCGTTTGGAGTCGGCGTAAAGCTCAATTTGTGGTACAGCATTAAGACAGATTCAGATGAGTTGCCTTTTTTTGAGTACACCTTTGTGATTTTAACAACATTTAATCAAACCATCTAAATAGTTTAAAAATAAAATGAAAGTTTACTCTTTTTTTTTAACCTTTCTGAAGTTAAATTTCAATTTTTACATCGAAAAGTTTCATTTGTATGACGCCTGAAGTTAATTCTATTCAAGGGGTGCTTATTTTAAAAATATAAAATATTCTTACAATTTAATTTAATCTAAAATATTTTGAAAACAAAACTTTAATCAATCCCCAACGCGAAATATTTATACTTTAGTTTTAAATTAAGACTGAGGAACATTAAAGTGCTCTGTCTAATATTTTAAATATTTTTGTCGTAAAAAGAAAACCGAAAAAGTGTTAGAAATTCTCTCACTCTCAATTTTATTAAATTTACTCTCAGCTTTTCTTCCAAAGGTATAAAAACTAACCCAAAAAAGTATTAAGAAATTTTCTTACTCGCAATTATATTTAATGTGTTCTCTACTTTTGCATCACGTGTACCACTTTTGAAGAAGCGCCATAATTTTTTTCGAACGTTAAAAACATGCGAAAATGGAATTAAAATTTTCAATCCTGAAAGTGAGTAATTCTCTGCGAAACGGCGACGGAGCTCAAAATTTCGTGGATTATTTTCAGAGAATTTTTATCCAATATAAAGTCTGTAGCTATTTTTTTGCTGCAAATGAATGAAAATTGAATAACATAAAATTATTAAATCTATTCCATTTTTCAGATAGATCAGAAACCATCTCCGTTTTCCCGCAAATGGACTAGAATTAAGTGCAATGTTTTGTTGTTTGAAAAACTTCTCTTAATTAATTCCAACGGTATTATTAATTTAACACCAATAACTCTTACTCTCTCAATTTGCATAAACCTGTACGATTTTAACCTCACACTTTCCGGTATTGTTATTTATAAATACTAAAATGGTATTAAAATTCGTTCGTTTTTGAAAACTCGCTCTCCACTGATCAGAATGACAGACATTGATTTTGTTTGTTGAAAAATAACATGAGACAGTGATATTAATTTCGGTTTCATTTTCCCCTCTGCTTAATTTAAAATAAAATAAAAAATTTATTAAAAAAAGAATTAACTCTATTTCATATTGACGGTGGGGGTTAAAAAATATTCACTCAATTTTACATACATACATGCATTCTCGTTTATATAAATATAGTAAATTGCCATTTAGTTCTCACTGATACTACACCAAGCATGCGACTAAAACTTTTAAGAACAAATTGTCAAAATCAATAAAAAGTGTATTTAATTTTCATTGCTTTGCTATAACTACTTTCTTCTATTAATATTTTATTTTATTTATAAAACAAAAAACTACACAAATTGGTCACAAGGGTTCAATTTTGCAACTGTCAGATAGAACTAAATAAAACACGCAATGGTTCGTGACTGTACATATATATATATATATATACATATGTTGTAGATATGTAGACGTATTTGTATTTTGCCACACACACATTTTTGAACTTAACTTTATCCCAAAGTGGGCGACTATGGTGGTTCTTGGCTTAATTTTTTTTAAATAATCACAATGTTTTTCATGATTTTGTTTGAATAATTTTTTATAGAAATATATTTACTACATTAAGTAGCAAAAACCATATATATCAAAGTTTCAAATTGTACACAAAATTTAGATAAATTAAACAAATTAAAAAAAATATCATCGAAGTTTTAAAAAATTTTAATCAGAATCAAAGCCCTTCCATAAATGTAGTTTTTTATTCAATTAAATCTTAATATGATTTTTGCACATTTTCTTCAATGTAACGCAAGTACTAAATTTATTTTTATAAGGAAAAAAATGCGCAACACCATCACAAAAAAAAAAAAAAAATTCACTAACCAACAGTAATTTTTAGTTAAATCCAACTATCACTTTATAATTACCAAACTGCATACTCGAAAGGTTTTAAAAAATTCGAATTGACACTTTAAAAAATTCGATGACATTTTGCTTTTAGTTTGTTAAATTTCTGTGAATTGTGTGAAAAGTTTTAAACTTTAATCTGTACCGTTTACTAAAAATAATAATAACTTGGCGCTTATTGATGATATTTGGCCCACCTTCTCCTACAATTTGCGACAATTGGAACAAGAAATGGATTTTCATGAGAAGTTTTTTTTCATGACAGAAAAAAAGGTTTTTATAACCGTTTTGATTTTACTTGCCCCGGCCAGGAGTCGAGCCGGGACCCACCGAATGAAGCACGCACACACTAAACACGCGCCGACGGCGGCCGCCTTTTAAGCTTTTTGGAACAAATAATAAAACGGGTTCTAATTATATGCAAAATATTTTATTTAACATTAACTTTGAGAAAATTCTAAAATAGTTTTTTCGGATCAGAACAGAATTTATTTTCTTTATTGCAGAACAACAGAACGAACGAGAGGAACCTCAATTTTTCTTACTATTATCACTTGTAATCTATTTTTTTTTTGTATTTTATAGTTTAAATATTGTTTATAAAACAAACAATTAGTTGTTAATCTTAAAAAAAAATTGGCAGCCTAGAAAGCTAGGCGATAGAAGCGAAACTTCATGGATCTCGACGGGCTTTTGAAATGAAAATACTCACCCTAGCCTTAATAGTACATCTCACTTCTCAATATATAACCTCGAACACTTAGAAACACTATATAACCTCGATAAACAACGAATACGGCACGACTGACGACACGTGCTACGGATACTTTACAACATAGCTAATCCCCATGTGAATTCCCATAAGAACTCGCCATACTCGGGTCAATAGTACGAACACTAGATGGAGCATCGATATTCCGTACATACACGTATGTACCTACATTGTGGAGTTACCTACCGTGCTAACTCCCCTTCCCATGACACTCATGGCTCATTTCGTCGGAGCTAATGCCCCTCCACGAACGCTACTCCTCTCTCGTTTTTTCCTACTCCGAATCTTTCGCGTTTTCGTTTCTCTCCCATGTCTCCTGCCGTCCGATTGCCCCACCACGCGCGTCATCCCCTCCCTTTTCCTGCCGCTTTTTCGTTTCATTCGATATTGGAATTACAGCTTAACGAGCGCAAAGAAGTTTCACTTCAAAATAAAAAAAATAAAAATTAGCAAAGCCAGCAAAGCATTTTTAAACTTCTTTCTTTGAACATTATCGAATATCCTTTTAAAAGTTTTAAGAAAAATATTTGAATTAATTTTTAAAATATATATTTTTTTCATTGAAAACTTTTCGCATTACATCAAACCCTCCATTTTCTAAGAAAAAATGTTCAATACATAATTGAAAATTACCCTCTCCTACAAATATCCGATGGGTCACAGTTTGATTAATGTTTTCCATCCATATCAAAAATCTGTAAAAAATCGAAAAATCGAACTACCATCTTTCTTGTATCATGCCCTGATAAAAATCCATTTTCGAATCTATTGCTTAAGTTCAAATATTCAGGTGTGTGTGATTTTCGAAATGCAAGCACAACAGAAAGATCGGCACGGTCAGGCAGAATCCTGAATTCTTCATTTAAGAGCTTAGAACCATCTTTTCAGTACATGCTTAATTCTGTTCGCCATTTAAACTAAGTTTGAACTCCAAATGTGATTTTTCAGTGAACTTCAAATCTAGTTTAAACTTAGTTTAAAACGCCAATCTGGCAGGGTTAAACTGAGTTTAACTAATCATCTCGCGAGGTCGATTATAATCGTATTTTTTACACCCCCCACGATCGGCAATGCACACATGCACGAAAGCGCCTAACAGTATTTTAGGTAAGGGTGAGAAATGCAATGAAACCGAGTTAGGCTTTAATGTCTGAAAAAAAATTTATAGTACAAGCAGTGAAGCTTTCAGAGCTACTGAATAATTAGCTTAAGGCGTAGCGAAGAATTCAAAGCAAATGAAATTTTCGCTGAACGCCCAGTGAAGTTTTTCGTTGTTTCTAGAATTCAAATGTGGCGCCGTCATATTTTGTGCTAATCGGTATAAATAGTGTAAATGAACGTATCTCTCGGTAAAATTTAGTTAGGGAATTTATTAGTTAAAAATTTAAGTGCTTGAAATTTAAATTTCAATTTAAGTAATAGAAATTTGCACTGCGTCTGATGTCGTTTTCCTATCGAAATTCTGCCTCAATTTTAAGAAATTTTTCTTGTATATATGGTCGCTTTCCGGTCTACAGTTTTCTCTAGCGAAGTGCTCACTGCGTTTCCCCGCCTTATTTATGCAGAAATTTTTCTTTCTCCTTCGGCACTTTTTAGATAGTTTTTTTTTTTAACGCCATCTGTATATAAAAACGAATCAGAATACGAAACGAGCGAGAGAACAAATCATAGTTCAACTATACTAGGTTATAGCGATCACTCAAAAATAAACACTTACCGTTGGTAAATAAAAACTTTCTTGTGGCAAAAACGAGGAAAATGTAAAGAAAAAAATGCAAAACACAGAAAAGCATGACTTCTATTGCTATCACCTGTAATAGATATGTATTCGATCTAAATATATAGGAAAAAGACAGTGGTATCCTACAAAATAGCTGGCCTTAGACTCTCCCCGAAAATCAGCTACATATGTAGTTTAAACTAAGTTTAATTTTAAACCGAGTTTAAGTAAACTTAGTTCAAACTGAGTTTAAACCAACACCGAAAACTGATTCTTATTCAACTAAAAATTCCGGAAATGTAGGTAACTTACCAGTTAGTTTTATTTATTTTCAGAGAAACCAGCTGTAGGGTAAATTTTTGGATATTGAAACAAAAGTAGATCCAAAATTAAACAAATATATACTCATAATTCGTTTAGCAGAGCTCCAAAGCTAAACTCAGTCTTGTTCGTAGTTCATTTGCAAAAATTCAACAAATTTTACACAAAAAAAATTTTTGGAAATTTTTAAAAAACATTTTTTAAACAAATTTTGGCTTACAATTTAATAGCTTATTTCATTTAATTCCTTAAAAGTGTAAATTTCAAGTGCCTACAAATTACCGTTGATTTTTGAAAAAGTTTTGAGCACAAAAAATAAACTGAGCCAGCCTTAAACTCTCCATGAAGACCAGCTCTGTAGTTTAAACTAAGTTTAAATTTCTTCTATTTTTGTACATAGTACCCCAGCTGTAGGATTAATTTTTGGGCAGTGAATCAAAAGTAAATAAATCCAAAACCGAGTAGATATGTCATGCATTTAACGGAATGCCAAATATAAATTTACCCTTATTTTGAATTCATTTCCATGCTCATTTTCACTTAAATTCCAGAACATGCCTTAAAATAAAATTGGGGGAAAACTTGAAAAGTAGCGAAATGGTCTTAGTGGTTACATTTCTACCCCGGAAGTGCCTTGTTGTAGAACTTTATGGGTGTTTTTTTTAGTTTCTCTCGTGGAAATGGAATTTTTTAAATATCATGTTCAGTACTATTGTCCCTATTCGAAAAAACTCTCATATGAAGTATATGAACGAAATTCGCACTAGAATCAGGCGACGTCTAACAATACTCGTACGAGCATTCTGTGATCACAATTACAACTCCATCAATAAATAAAGGGTGCTTTTTTTAAATTGATAGAACTTTCGATAGGGATAGCTGTCACTTGACAGCTGGTAAATGGCATTTCGTTTTGACATTTCTGTTCAGTAAGCATTGAGAAATCAGCATGGAAAGAATGACGCCGCAACAACGTTTACAAATTGTGGAAATTTACTTTAAAAATCAGTGCTCTGTTCGCAAAACTTATAGACAGCATCAGAGCAGTTTATTCATCGAACTGTTGATAAATTTCGAACAACATTTACTCTACTCGATGAAAACCTAACAACAAGACGAGGACCTGTACGTATAGAAGAAAATATTGGTGCTGTGAGTGATAGAGTTGGAGAAGATCCGAATTTGTCTATTCGCCGCCGTGCTCAACAAGTTGGACTTTATCCATCCACAACATGGAAATTCAAAATTGGACTGACCACATCCGATTCACCAAAGCTAGTCGTGGCGGACATATGCCAGAAATCGTATTTAAATATTAAATGTTATGAAAATATCTTTCAAACAAAGAAAAATTTGGCATCATACTTCATTTTTTACGAGTTTTATTTCAATTTAAAGTTCTATCAGTCTAAAAAAACACCCTTTACATATACATAGTATAAACACAAATACTAACATAAGCACCGTAAGCCAAAAACCAATTCGATAGAAATGTAGGAGTGTGAGAGTTTACATACATACTACATAAATACTACATACATATGTACAAACTTATATAGGTTATATGGGCCGCGTAGCAGATTTGTGCCAACATGAAATCATTTCCCAAAGGCAATATAAAATAATTTCCTCTTGTCGTTTCAAGTTGATGTTTTCAATCAAGTACACACATACAAATGTATGTACATATCCGTATATTGGTTTATATGTATTTAGATCTTTTTGTTTTTCTAGTATTTATTTCTTATGTTACTAAAGCTAAATTTGTGTGGCGAGCAGGAGCATACGTGCCTTTCGGTTGTGTTGAGATCTGAAAAATGTACAGATATTTATATTTATTTAGTTAGTTCCAACTGTTGCTAAGATTACATTCGACTTTGTCTTTTGGAATTTGATTTTTCAATTCAATTTTCCATGCGTTTGAAGTGTTGTTTTGCTGTTTTTTTTTTTGAATGTTAATACACATTTTAAACAACATGTGTTATATAATACAAACAGTAAATAACAAATATTGTAGAAGAAGTGAGGTGAAAAGCTCAGCACTGAATAATTTTTGATTTAACAAAAATACAAATGTACTTGTACTCGTAAACTGGGATGTCAGGCGTACTTGTTTGAGAAGTACAGTAGGTACTCACTTTCACCTTCCCTACCTCCTTATCTAAATTGTTAAGTAATTAAATGCGACTGCCTTTGCGGCGAGTGTAGCAATTGCGTAATTCATTCAGTGTGTCCACGGTTCAAATCTCGGCTGGTGTAAGTGACATCAAAAAAGTTTTAGCAAAACTTTTTCCCTTGAAATTTTTGCAAATTTTTGTACAAAAATTATCTAAGGTTCGGGGTCCGCATAAAGCTTTGAGTCTTTCAATTTGTGATACTCCCACCATTAATTGTAAAAAAAGTTCATCCAAATTTCACACGGAATAATATGAGCTCCAAATTTTTATCATATTATTAAATGAGTACGAAAATTTACTGATTTGTATAAGCGCGGTTCTTTTGTATAGAATTTTAGAACTCATTTAAACTCTGGTATATTTTATTTTGCCTTAGATCATATATCCTATAGGGTGATCGATTCACTAACTTTAAACGCTCCGACAATCGCAATTTTTGTCGACAATATTTGTCGTTTGCAGTAACGACTGTGCATTTCATTAACTTATTCTTAATGACACTTAACAGCTGTTGTATTGTTATTGTATTTATTAAAAGTACCAAGGAATGGCATCTTGGTCAAACTAAATGCCAAAATGGGCGGAAAATATAAAAAGGAATGGGAAAAATGCGTGTGGCCGAATTTAAATTTGAGCGCGTTTTTATTATATTTGATTAAAGAGAAAAGGGATACTAACTTGTTTTAAACTACAAATATTTATAATTGTTTTTATAAATTGCAATGCTCCATGGTAGCAGAATTTCAGACTCTTGGCTGAGTGATTTGGTAGCATAGTCATCAACTCGACTCCAAGGAATATACAGAATCACCTGCAAATATGCCATGGTTTTCGTTTTCAAAATTCACGCTATTATCAATCGTGTTGTGCTAGAGGGTATTTAGATGCAATATTTACAAATTTTAAGCTGGATCGTTTATCTATATATTAAAAGTAAACTATATTTCTCGTTTTGTACTTGAAGCCTTTATAAAAGTTTTCTTTTACCATTTACACATTAATTGGAAGGTAGTCATGATTATTTGTCGTCAAAATTGATATATGAATACAATCGACATTCCCTATAGTGCCTCCCACAAAATATGACGACACTTCGGTCAAAGGAAATCTGTCAAGCAGAGAAGTTAACCGGTAAAGCTTCTGTAATTCTGTTGCATTCAAATGAAAGGGATTGTCCACATTCCGGAGTAAACGTCGATCCACTGTTGGAGCGCTTACTTCTTCATCACCTCGTGATAAATCATATTTCATATAATCAAACGACATTATTTAATGCTCTTTATATTTGAGTTGACTTTTTGTTTTCTCGATTGAGCTAACAACATTAAATTTG
Source organism: Anomoia purmunda (assembly GCA_951828415.1). Lineage (NCBI taxonomy): Eukaryota > Metazoa > Arthropoda > Insecta > Diptera > Tephritidae > Anomoia > Anomoia purmunda. Next base: position 18,693,447 of record OX639997.1, on the reverse strand, counting down.
TTGTCGTTTAGTTTTCGATAATCGACAAGCTTACGACAACAGCTGGTTTGGCGATAGCGAAAATAGTTAAAAAAAAATGGCTGCTGAACAGCAACATCGTTCAAATTTTCGATAAGATGCGTTTATCATGTGAATATCATTAAAATAAGTTAGTGAATCGCAGTGCTGTATTGCTTCATATATTCATTCGATGTTCAATGCATTTAATTTAAACTCTTATAAAATTTTGCAAATTTTACTGGGGTTGCGAGAATTTTTTTTAGAGAAGTTATTGGCTTACTTTGATTTCGACTGGTAATTTACTGAATTTTGTTAAACAGAATTGAGTTAGGGAGAGAAAGTCGTGGCTCAAACAAAATAGATATATCTCCGAAACTACTTTATCAAACTCTCCCAAAACTTTGCCACAAAATTTGCATTTCAGCTCAGTAAGTACAATTGCGAAAATTATAGAATTCGGTGGAAAATCCCACGCACACCTCTCTTTTTCCAAAAAATCGATATTTTATTAAATCATGTAGCGCATTCGCATTAATTTCAATTGCAAAGAAAAATGCATAAAAATTAAAAATGTTTGACTTGGTAAGTTAAAAGCATAATCGTTTTTTTCGTTTATAAAAAAAGGCAAGGCAAACAGCTCTCACTAAAAGTACAAAAAAAAATCTATATGGAGCTCGATATTAGCGCAAATATTTTAAATATTTAAATATTTTTTTATAAAAATATAGCTTGCTCTACAACAACTGGAAATCTTAATTTCAAATTGCGTTTTAATGGGAGAAAAAATTCAACAAATTTTACACTAGATCTGCAAATTTTTAATTCGATTTTTTTTCAAATTTGGGTGTGCATTTAATTTTAGTACAATAAAGCGCAAGTTTCAAGTGCCTACAAATTATCGATCATTTTTTTATGAAAGTTTACTAATTAGAAATTTTAAAATCTTGCTTATTTGTAAAATGAACTATATTCTTAAAAGAAAATAATTAAAATTAAATACAGATAAATAAATAATGAAAAAGTACGTTCAGGTAATCAAAATAAAAACTTCATCTTCCAAATTTCTTAATTCAGGTTGCGATAAATAAATGTTCATTTTCTTCATGAAAATTTAAGGCAACGGCAGAGTACTTTTTCCAACAACACAAATACATAATAAAGCATACTTATTTCTTTTTTTTTCTTTTTCTATTTTCCGACAGCCTAAAAAGTTCACGTATAGTGGAACAATTTACAGTGATCCCTTTTTAAATTTGTGCCATTTCTAGTGTCATTTTTCGTTCTTATTTCTTTGTTTTTTTCTTCATGAGAGCTTTATACTGTGCTAAGTAAATAAAAGTCATTTCAGTTCTCTAGATTACCAAATATTATATTAACTGGTTTTATTGCCTAAATATAAGTCGTTAAAGTTTTTAAAATGAAGAGTATTCAGAGATAATAAAGATATTTCTCAGTTGAGGAATGTGAATACATATTAGGAAAGTTCCGTGCCAAGTATAGTAGTATAGGCGTTCTGCACACATACATATCCAAAAAAAAAGTCTATGACCAACGACTTGACAACATTTTCTGCCCAAAAACAAAAAAAAACTCGCATCAAAACAATAGCTCGTAAAGCTACTTTGAAGAAGCAAAACTGAAACTAAACAAATGCCGATGAAAGGAGCACATAAAAAAAAATTTCACAATTCACGCACACAGACATACATACATACACACACACATGCATGCGAAAGCGGAAATAAACTTGACTGCGGTTGCTTAACGGTTTACAGTTGTTGCAAAATAAGACTTTATTGCGAACATAAAAGGTTTACGGCTGATGTTGCTGCTGCTGATGGACACGCAACGCATTTCGCGGCGTACTTGATGGATAGGTCTTGTCTTCGCGCAATTTCCGACAGATTGTTCAATAGCTATTGGAGTGGCAGTTGCATGTGTGTGGATGTGGATGTGGGTGTGGGTGTGTGTGTGGGTGTGGGTGTGGGTGTGAGTGTGGTTTGTGAAAACTACAAAGAAAACATCATCATAGCATTGAATTAAGTGGATTTTCATATCATCGGCGAAGAAAGCTGTTGCAGTTAAATTTATGAGGCGTAAATTGCAAAAAGAAACTAAAATGTAAAGAGTGATGTGGACGTCGACGGAAGCCAGAGAAATTGTTAACTCACTTATTATGTTAATTGATATTTTAAGTAGTATGTAGAAATTTAAATGTGCAATATACGAATTGAGATATCGGTAGTAAACTTAATGGCCTCCGCTTCATAATTCAGCTCACCAAAAATTCTATCTAAAGAGCGAATTTAATAAAAATATACGAAGCTAGTTTATTAGTTTTCATAAGTTGCAATTTTTTGGTGCACAAAGCATTTAATTTTTCTGGAACTTTGTATGCAAACCACGCAATTTATTTCTTCGGTAATGTAGTATTTACCTGGAATTTTTTTGTAGCACATTTTCGCGTTGTAATTAACATTTCATTTGGCAATTACGGCTTCATTTCAATTAAATAAAATGCCAGTTAATTAAAAATGTCGACTTATTATCGGTATTTAAGGTTAAAATTCGTTTTTGGAGTCCATTTGCACATAATGTGTAAAAAAAAATTATTTGCATCTATTATTTATTATTTTTTATTAATTTTTTTCTTTAAATTTAGAGCATCGTTCAAAACTCGAGCAACGTTTTTCACAATACTATCGAAGTATCCCAGCTTTTATTTAATTCTAAAATTTAATACTAAAGTGGTAAATATTTTAATATGTTTAGAAAATAAAAGCACATATATCAAGAAACTATTGAATTTTTAGAGTTTTGATTAATTTTTTCGTCCTGCCTTCCTTTAATCCTGACCAGTTGTTTTGATAGATTTTTTTTAGATTTTCTTTCTGATTCAATTCCGGTAGTTTAGAAGACAATTTTCCCAATTTGATCGCAGTTTTTAATAAACTAGTTTTGATCAATCTCTTAATTTGTTCTTCTCTTCACTGAAAAATGAAATTATCAAGGAGACGAATTCAAAAAAAATATCACATTTTGTGTTCATTACGAAAAAAAACGTCGAGAACATTTTTTTGTTTTTAATTTCTAATAAGTTTGCAGGTTCAGACATTTTACACAATTTTGAAATATTGAAAACCAAATCAACTTTGTAAAAGAATTTTGAAAAACTTTTTGTGTAACAATTTTCAACCCAATACACTTTCGGTAAAACAAAGATTCAGTTTAAAGCGTGAAAAATTACAGTTGGTTTTTGGCAAGTGCATCTTCTAAACTAAATTTTAAAAAGTTACGAAATTTCATACACAAAATTAGAAATTTGACGAAATTTTATTTTTTTAATTTTTCTAAGTTCTATTAAAGTTGAATATTCGTTTAGTTTTAGTTGCAGTTTTTTAAATTCTATCAAAAAAACCATTTCCTTGCATACCAAGAAAAATTTTCAAATTATTGACAACAAATTTGGCATCCGATTTTTACCTGCACTTTCACTGTCAAAGTAAAACATATCTCGATAATTTTTAATAAAATAATAAGATAATTTTTATGCATCAAATAGAATTGTTGATTCTTCCAAATAAATTTTGTTCACATAACATACAACATTTCATAAACAATTTGCATGTAGCTTATCACTTTTTTTAAATAGCTCAATTCAAGCACGCTGAATTTGAATGTGTTAATCATTTTTCTAGGTTAGGTAATTTTTGCAAACTCAAATCCCTTATCATCCCTTATCCAGTACAAATGTTTGCAGAAATGTTTTAAATATTAAATTAACGTAAATTTATTGAGCATGCAATATTTTAATAAAAAAAAGCTAAATTGTAATCTTATCAACAAATATGGATACTTATTGATTTAGTGAGAAATGTATAATTTTTCATTACTTTCAAAAAGTTACTCATACGCCCCGACAAGCGTCTGTGGTTTAATTTATTACTAACTGAAAATAGTGAATATTTTCTGAAGGGATCGAAAAGACGCGTTCCAATAAATAACAATGTAGGTTAGTGCTTTAAAGAATTAAATCTAAAATACAATTAAGATTTGTAACGATTCAAATAATTTGGGATAAACTAATACTTAAAAAAATATCACTGTCATTAGGACAATTTTTTTGATTAAATTAAAGTCTACTAGAACGCAGAGGTTGAACTAAATGAAACTCAATAAAACTTAATGAAATAGTTTTAATATAATAACAATTCGGCAGTTACATCATATAGCTCGAAACTTGGTTCGAATTCTTCTGATGTTGTTAGACAAATTGAGTGAACCTAAAACTGTGGTGCCGATTCCGAATGGCAAATGACTTTTGTGAAATATTTTTGCATGGCAAAAATTCTTATACACGGAAGTTTGCCATCGCATGTCGAGAGGTGGCCGTCATTAGAAAAAACTCTGCTATAATTTTTGTTTATGTTACTTGCGACGGCATTTACCTTGGACATGTGGTATTTGGGAAAATTTTTTTTAAGCGCATTGAAAGAATATAAAAGCGCAAAAAAAAAACTGGACTTCTTACTTCCTCTTACATTGATACATTTTGAATTCAGCTTAGAGTCTATACTTTGAAGTTGCCTCTTGAGCAACCATATTTTGCTTCATTTCTATCCTTGCGGTAAAGTTCACCCAAGGCGGAACCAAGAAACTCCGAAGTGAGGAAATTTGGCGTTAAGCAGCTTTCAATTGCAACAAATACTTTTACTCGCGCCAAAACTTTTTACAGAATTGGGCACACATAAAAAATCTCACGGCATTTTCTATGTATTATGATCAAATTGTGATAATATTTGCTATACTTTAGAAATACTACTAATAAAAATTAAAAATAACTAGACAGGTTTTAAAAGTACATAATATTTTTACACTAACTATCTATTTCTAACTTCGTTATTATCTTATGTTGAACTAAATTTGTCTGGATAAGAACATCCACAAGCGTTATTACAATTTTGTTATTTGTTTGCCACAGCGAATTTAAATACTTCCTCTTAAAACATTAACGAAATAGTCAAACTAAGGCAATTTTGAAAATTTTTTGTAAAAATATATATATATGTATGTATGTATATAGAAAATAATGCATGCTTTGTTTGTATGGAATGGGTGATTAATTTAGGGGTATTTTTTTCAGTAGAGGTTTTAGAACAAATTTGGTATGAGTTTATCCAACTGGCATAATATTTTGGAGCAGCATTGTTTAGCATTTCGTCATTCATAGTCCAACACTGCTTTCTTGAAAAGGATCCTCTGCTTTTTACCTAACTCTTATTCAGTTATGATTGGCTATGCCAATAAGCAAAATTGTCATGCACCGGCAGCCGAGTAACTCAGAGGAGTTTTTGAGCAGCCATTACGAAAGTTCACCGCGAATGATGATTTGAGAAAAAATGATATTTTTATAAATGCACACTATGGTAAAGAAATTTTCTAAAATTCAGGCACATTATAGAGACAAAACAGTTCGAAAAAATGAATTTTTAGAGCGATGACCACAAAATTCTGAGTATGTATATATTTTTCGTAATGAAATCTTTTTTTTTTCAGAAGTCTACCAAAAACCAAATTTTCAAATTCCAGGGAACTCAGCGCATTTAACCTGAGAGATTCTAAAGCCGTATCTTTTTTTCTTTCAGATAGGCCAATCAGTCGGAATTGTGATGGAAGTGAGCGAATGTTATTATACAAATTTTCACTCGAAATTCGTTTCACATATACTTGAAAATTTTATCAGGGATAACTTTTGGAGCTAAAGGCTAGTTTCCGCGGTTTTGCTTGGTACACGTGTCAAGTCTATGAAGAACTGATTTTAAGAGGAGGTGTGCTGATCTTCGAAGTAGCAGTTATAACTTCTACCGCTCTGGAGGGCTTTTGGTTTTTTTAATTCTTTCCAATGACCCTTATTTGTTGTTGACATAAATATAATCAGGTCAAAAAATTACTGTGTTTATTCTCTTGTGATATTAATAAATGTACAATCAAAATGAAAAGTATTATCCTTTCATTGGTCATCCTTAAAAATTTAAAATAAGAGGCCCACACACGTGGATCCTTTTTATGCGTACATTTAAACCAAATAACGGTTTATTTTTACTAATGTTACTACTATGTTTTCCTAATTTCTACTACTATTTTAACTAATTCTACTATTTTTACGAATGCTACTAATAATTATTACTACTCCTTTTTTAACTTCTACTACTATTTTTACTTATGCTACTATTTTACTAATAATTGCTACTTCTTTTTTTTTATTATTTCCACTACTATTTTTACTAATGCTACTCTTAATAACTACTACTTAATAACTAATGCTACTACTAATTACAGCTACTTTTTTAATTGTGCTACTTGTTACTACTATTTTTACTCATTTCTACTAGGATTTTTGCTAATGCTACTACTATTTACTATTTTTACTAATTTCCACTACTATTTTTACTAATACTACTACTAATTACAACTACTATTTTTACTAATTTATACTACTATTTTTACTAATTTCTACTACTATTTTCACTAATGCGACTACTAAATTCTGCTACTATTTTTACTAGTTTCGACTACTATTTTTACCAATTTCTACTATTATTTTTACTAAACTAGACGCCTTGCTCCTGCCACAGTACCCCTCCAGACATTTTCCTTTGGAACTAAGTAAAAATCTTAGTCCTTTGAAAGCCACATTGCTCAAGTCATTCGCCAAATTCCACTCAAAATATTCGAACGCTCTCAATAAAAATGAACAGAATGAGCCATTTTAGCCGTAGTAACGGCGGATATTTCAAAGTATTAAAAACGTATTATTTTTTTTTTTTTTTTGCCAATGAAGATAAGCCGATAGCATTGTTGGTTTTATTAATTTTTAACAAAGTACCTGAAAATGAATCACCCATTACACTAGCTTAGCATAAAACTAGATATGATTGCATTATGTTGTACACAAAAGTTTTCGGCTTCCCGTTTTTTTTGGGCATTGTTATCGCTTCGATTGTTGACATGTAATTCGTAGTAATTCTTCCAGTTTTTCCGCTTTTGTTTTTCTTGTTTTTTTTTTTTTTTTTTTTTGGTTTGCCAATTTAAGCCTTGGGCAAAGTAAAATCGCGTAAAGCATTAAAAAGTTTTTATCGTGTTAAAATTTGTAACTCGCTGCGGCACTAAAGTAGTGCCACACCGCAACCTTCGCCATGGCACCGGCCACCGCAATCGCCCCGAATGCCACTGCACATCCTCAGAGCAGAGCAGAGCAAAGCAGAGTACAGCACTCTCAGTCAAACCAGGGAACATAATAGCTTTAAAGTTGCAAATTTACACATTTGTTTTTTAATATTTTTTTTATTTTTTTTTTTTTTTGGTTTGCTGCTGCGTGAAATGATTCAGTGTGTACGCGTATGTGTATGTGTGTGTGTGTGTGTGTGTGCGTACTCGTCAGCTATTGTGCGTTTGTGGCAATGTTTAAAAGCCGAAAATTTTAAATAATTTTCACTTAACTCAACGAAAGTTTTGATGCGGCTTAAAACGCTTGTACCACGATATGCGACC